>JABUQX010088837.1:5000-40000 GCA_015478945.1 Trachelipus rathkii
TCTTCTGCAATCTTACCTTTTTTGTGCTGGAGCTTTATGAGGCTGCAGCCTCCTATTTAGTCTCCCCACATTTTTCATTCACCTCAACCCCACTCGTGGGCTCCTCTGAACTTTTTACCCCATTGTAGGGTTTTTGAATATTTTACCCCCGATTTTTTTGAATTATTTACCCTTTTTGTTTGCTTGCTTGTTTTAAAATTGATGGCTGAATTTAGATATAAGCGATTTAACTTCACTGGAAATAAGAAAATAGAATAAAATTGCAAATATATTTTGAAATTACTAATACATTACATAGTAATCCACATCTTTTTTTTCAATCTTCATGTTTATCTTTATCGCCGTTTGCTGTATCTTATGCCCTATAACTTTTTACATGTGGAGTATAATTAGTATAAGTATATTTGGTATAGCTAAACAAAATTATTTACTTGGTCTATAGACCTCTTAAAAATCAGCATTAACCGAGCTATTAGAACGCATAATATACTATATTTTTATACCTTTATATCAATTTCTATAGCCACAATATACTTTAACCCAATAAGAGTTTTTTAACTATACTCAGTATAAAAAAATCCAAAAAAATAAAATGTATAATTATTAAATATAAGCTAGTATTTAATTTCTATATAATTATGCTTTATCTTTTATAGATAGATATATATATATATATAATATATATATATATATATATATATATATATTAATAGCTAATAATAACCAACATTTTTATACAGAGTCCATGCTCGGCATCGAATTTTTTATTTCATCTCGGCTTATATAACTAAATATTTTATTATCGGTCCGTGGTATCCGGTAATCAATTTCTTTTTTTAGCTTCGGCATTAATTTGTCATAAAAGCTTATAAGTCATTTGGGTCTTATAATATGGCCTCGATCAATTTTAAAAATTTCTGCTTAAATATTGAAAAATTTTTTTTTGTGCTGGGGTCTTACTAGACTAATTAGAATTAGGTTAATAGTAAATTAATATTAAGTTATGTTTAAGTTAGATATTTGCTAGCTTTAAGGTTCTCTTTTGTTTGATTTTTGGATTTGTGGGACGAGACTGCTTAACAATGATTCATTCACCATTTATTTAATATATTTTTTTACATTATTTACTTACCATTTTTTTTTTTTTATTTATTTATTTATAATCGTATTAAAGGAAGGTGAGCTAGGCTTCGCCTCTTACGTTTTGTAATAAATTTTACGACCTTTTTTTTATTTTGGGCTAAACACCACAAGTATTTCCGAACACCCGGTCGTGTGCGCGTTACGGGTAATTGTGGTTGGGATAAGTGTTTGGGTATTTAAGGAAACTGGTGCTACCTTTCATCCGCTATATAACCTTAACATTTTAATTGGAACCCGGATAGCTCAGAGGTCGATGAGCACGATCTCTAATCTCATTACAAATCTCGCAGAAATTCTCCTCTAACTCTCAGTTTTCAAGGTGTTCAGGACAAAACCAAAAGCTTTAAAATCGTCCATCTCTGTTCCTACGGTTTTCAGCCATTATTCACGACAGTAGGAAATACACACTAAACAGTTTGGTGTAGACATTTTATTACCTGAAATAAATGTTACCTTGAACCAGAAAAAAAACTCAAATATTCCTCTGATATTGTTCATTCGAGGTGTAGACAATTGTTCTGCGAAGTTACTTGTTTAATGACTTTGCAACATCAGTTTAACCAACAGGCAAACAAAACTTCTTTGTGTTGTCTCCACTGTGCAAACCAAGGTTTAAAGAATTTATAAAAATATTTTTGGTACAAACTGTTAAATATATATATATAATATATATATATATATATTAATATATATATATATATTATACTATATATAATATAGTATATATATATACTATATATATATATATATATAAATTATATATATATATATAATATATATATATATATAGTATTATATTATATATATATATAACTTAATATATAATATAATATATATATATATTATATATATATATAATATATGATATATATATAGCATATATATATATATTGACAGATTGACAATATTTCAATTAGAAGAGTTTTATTATTATTATTAATTATTATTATTATTATTATTATTATTCTATTATTATTATTCATTATTATTATAATTATTGATTATATTATTATATTATTATTCTTATTATTAATATTATTATTATTCCCATCCATTATTATTATTATTATTTTTAATTGTTATTATTATTATTATTATTTATCTTAAATTATTTATGTACAATCCTACTACATATATATATATATCTATATATATATATATTATATATATATAGTATATTCACTACACTTAGTTCTAAACTCACTCACGCAATAAACGCCTATTGACTATATATATTTATTATATTAATTAATAATAAAAATATCTATATATAATGTATTACTTATATTTATAATTTTTAAATTAATTCAACCCTTTACTCTCAACGTTAACACAAATATTAATTGTTACATAAATTATCACCTATACACCATGTAAAAGTACCAAATTATAATACCCCTATTAGGTAACCCAAGTCCCCTTATAGTTGTTACCACCCTAAACAATATCTCCTTATACTGGTTAGTGAGAGTCTTAACTACCAGATACTGCTTAAAATATACACTTTCTTCAAATACCAATAAAGTTATACGTATTATATTATTTTAATAATAATATATGAATAAATATCTTTATAGTACTTTTAACTAAACTTGTCATAATTATATATCAATAAATATATATAATATCTATAAAAAAATAAATAAAATTTTATAATATGAGAAAAATTATCAACCTACTATGAACGACGTAATATTGTGAAATTAGTTTTGATTTTTATCAACAAGTATATTGCTTAGTATATATTGTTATCAAATCTAAATCAATCACTTATATTTTCAATGTTTATTGTTCTGTTTGTATCTTTTTTCTTTTATTGTTATTCCTTCTTCAAATTATCTCTATATCATCTGTAACTTTATATCTGTTTTAGTATTTTTTATTATTACTTCCTAAATTTATTTATACAATTTTAATTTTCCTCTTTACTTTGTTTCTCTTATTTATGTAACTTTCCTTAACTTATTATATCTTCATGGAAATTACAAATTATTTTTCAGTTGAAAACCAGTATGAAATGTTACAATTTTAATTACCGTTCAATATCCAAATATAATTGAGTTCCAGGAAATAAAGTATACATGTAATCCGGGTAAATATGTAGCTTCAAACAATATAGGATTTCAAAAAACGGCTCCCATAAAAAAAAAACTGAAAAGATACAAAAATAAAAAAATATCAACGATCAGAAAAGATATATTATATATAATGTATAATTAAAATTAATTTAGAAAAATCAAATATGAAGTATAATTTTTTTTAATTTTTAATCTTTAACTTTTAATTTTACATTTATGCAAATCAAGTCAATTAAATAACTCAAAGTATCAATAATATCAATAACAATTTCCTTAATAATAATCAGGTATTTATATAAGCTCAATAACCCCAAAGGCATATGATAACTCTCAAACATCGTTAAAATTATTTTATAATTATAACCTTGACCTTGAATTTTACCTGGACAGTGTTATAGTGACCATTGGTATTACTTTATGTTGTTGTGTATCCTAATTCCCAGCTAGACCGCAGTACCCGTAAACACCGTTACTCTAGCCCTATAACAAACAAGTAAACTACTACTAATGATACTCATAATAAAAATAATAATAAATAATGAATAAAAAGAAAAAGCAAATTAAACCAATTATAATTTCTTTACAATAATTTAAAAGTAAATGAAATTGTGAATACCCTAAGCATTGAATACTAAACAAGTAATTTGCATATTTTAAACTTAAAACATCTGAATACTCTTCTCAATACTCTTCTTATACATACACGATCCCCATAGACGAAATCCTCATTAATTCAGTATGAATAATTAATTCGGAATGAAAATTTAATTTTGCTTCAATAATTAAAAAACAAATAAATTATAATCTAACCACTTATTTATGTATACTTTATAATTATAAAAATTCAATATTCAAAAGAAAATATCAGACTCAATTACGTTTTAATTATGATTATATACAAAGATAAATAATATTAACTCTGGAGAGAATAAAATACTAAAAATATGAACCACTTCTTTAATTTTAAATTGAATAAATGAAATGAAAAGACTTTACTAATAAAAATGTAATAATAATACGTAAAATATATTGTTTGTATAAAAACCTTTATTTAATAATTTTAATTAATTTCCCTCCCCTTTTCACTAGATATATTCTAGTTACTCTTACCGTGCTCGGTATTGACGTTTATCCCTCTACTCTTTCTCTATTTATAATGTCCGTCAATACATACATTTCTAATATAGAAAATAAAAAGAAGTGGAATAAAACATAATTATGTGAGACAAAAAAATAATAATAACTATCCCACGTTAAAATTAATCGAATTCTCACCACATCAGTACATCCTACGTTTAAATATGACTCGAAGTAGGTCTTGAATAGAGCTTGTGATAAAACACCTTTTAAGTTTTACACCTGAGGAGGCAACAGTTTTAATTTTTAGTATAACCAAGGAGGAGAAAGTGATAAGATAGTAACCTACCTGAATCAAGGAAGCATATCTAAAAACGTGTGATATCTTATTTACATTTTATAAGGACCACAATGGCAGTGCAATAAGAAAGAATAATATAGAGAGGAGAGAATTAAGAGAGTGAATGAATGAGTGTGAACTTTTTGAGAGATGAGAGAGAGGAGATAGAGAATGATGTGAAGCTCTTTAACTCGAAAATATGATGCAAGACAGTGACCTACTGAAAGGAGAAGTACCAACTGAAATATGGGTCAAATCGTTTGAATGAAAATAATGATTTTACTGCATCTTACAAAACTCTGTTGGTAATATTCTCTAATATTCAACACCCTAATATTAAACAAGCTAGCCCCTCTTATTGATCAGTGGAGCCACTTGTCTTAAAACTTTTCCAATCAGAGTAGAATATTACGTTATATCGAAGAGATGTTCAAAGTGTTTTTAAATACGGGCCTTAGACTTTATTTTACCAAATATTTTTTGAGTAAGAATTATTTTCTAGCTTTAGTAACACATATTGGTGTACCTCTCTATAATTCTTTCTTTCATTCATATCATGACTGAGGAACCGGAGCCGCTGAACCGCAATGTTTTGGGTAAAACCTCGAATTTATTAGATGATGTATTATAATATATTATTATTGATAGGATATAATAATTATTAATAAACCTCACAAGATAAGTAAGGAACTGGGACAAATATTTTAAAATGTGATAGAAACGTACCATACTTGTGGTACGTAAAATAATGTTTCAAAATTAAAATAGGAGATATTCGGAGGTTTCAGCGTTTATATATAGAGTACAGATAGTGTTAAGGGTGTAGGATGAGGTGAGGGTGAGTGAGTGGAGGGGTGAGGGATGAGGGTGTGTTATAAGGAACGCCCTTCAGATATTGTTTATAGCGCTGTTCAAAGATGGTGCCGCTTTGTTGACGTTTGCCGCGTGATGTAGGAAGCTACAGTCATATGAAGGGTAGGTAAGGGTGTTGGATTCCGTATGGTGACTCGCAAGAAATTCTTCTCGAGGGAAGTTTGGAGAGGTGAGAGTGTGGTGAGGGTCACGAGTCACAACTTAAGTCCAACTTTCAATTATGATTTTGTTGGCTTTTCCATCATAACGTACAATACTATATCGTAACTTTATCTTTCTTCTTTAAACACCGTGCTATCAGTCATAATTCTTTCGATATTCGGAATTCTTCATAAAATATAAAATTGTGCTATAATACGTATTCATATAAACTTTTTAATTACATATCATCTTGCACTCTTCTTAATATATCTCTCTTCACTACTCTACTCTCTCATATATCTTCACTATGTGAGGCATCTTTTGTTAGTTTTATATCTATTCATTACTACTTTTTTATATATATACATAATTTATCTATATATATATATATCTATATTTCACTATCTCTTTATCTCATCTCTCTCTTACTCTTACTTCTTACTATAAAAATCTTTTTGAGTATTCGTTATAGTACTAGACGATCTCTAACACTACCTTATATATAAAATTTATATCTCACTTTCACTATGTATACGTTACCATAGAATCTTATCTAATACTCTTCACTGGTCTGCTGCTAATAATTCTCCTGATCCGTTTAGCACCTCACGCTAATGTGTTGTACTGTGAATTGATTATAACCCTTGTGGTTATCTTCGCTATCTCTATCAGACCTAACATATACACGAAAGTAAAATATAATTTACTATAAATACTACTCACGTATATAGTGATATATAGTATGGTATAATATTTTAATGAATAATAAATAGATATATATATAACAAAATATATATACTAAACTCTTCACGTAGTGAAAGTAATTACCAACTCTAGTATGCTTATGGATACTACTATACTATAATATATATATAGAGAGAGAGAGAGAGAAGCAGACGAATATATATATAGATGGAGAGTGAGAGAGACGCAGAGGAGAGAGAGAGAGAGAGAAGAGAGAGAGAACCTTACAGTGAGAGATGATTGAGAGAGTGTTATTTTTTCAAAAAGTATTTTTTTTCCTCTATATATAACAAATTCAAAGTAACGTTCTTTCGTGCTTTTTGAACTGATAAGAGAGGCTTATGTGCCATCCGTGTTTTCCAATCGAAGGGTGAGTGATTTCTCCGTATTCTTGTGTGCAGTGTCGTACATGCAAAGTTAATATTGTGTGAGTGTGAGAGTGTTACTAAATTATGATATAGAAAATCCATTAGGTACGCCACATTAGGCATATTAATTTTCTTACTTCTTTATGAGAGCAGCGATTGTAATGGGGTAAGGGAGAGAGTGTGTCCAATGAATTTTTGTTTTAGTGAGTTTGCTATGCGCTAATGTAGTTGTTTTTCTTTAAATTTCACTTTTATTAGAGAGGTGCTTCTTGTTTTCTTTGAGTTACTATGCTTTGATTAAAAATTGTGATTAAATTAAGATTTGTTGTTATTGTAACCATCTTTAATATTTTATTTTATCAAATAAGACTGCTATCATTTTTTTAAGGAAGCTATCCATACCCTACTACCCTCTATTTTTAATATTATATATAATATCATATATATATATAATAATATTATATATATATATTATATTTAATATATATATTATATATATATAATAATTATATATTAATATTAATATATTATAAATGTATTTAATATTACACATCTTACATAGTATATTTATCTTAAATTTATGTAAATTTTTTTATTATATATTTGTTGTTCTGAATGTTTTTAAATTTGAGGGTTTTGGGGTAATGTGGTTTAGAATATGGAGTGTGTGTGTGTGTTGTGTGTGTGTGTGTGTGTGTGTGGTGGTGTGTGTATAGATCGTGTTGTTGTTGCTAGTCGCAAGTATTGATAGTATGCTATTTTCCTGGTAGAAACATGTTTATATATATCACCCCGAAAGAGACGGAATTCTCAAATAACCTACCGCCCGACGAACACTCATATTAATATAGGGATTCCCTTGAGGAGCATCTATTTTTTTTTTCTCTCGTCTATACTTCTGATAATTATTCGCTCGCACGCAGGCCCATCTAAAACTCGGGCGCAGAATAAGGGCGACATTGCACTGCCTACGTTAAGCTTGCCCTAAACCAATACACTCTACCTAAGAACCAAAAAAAAGAGAAAAAAAACCCTCAGAGTACTTTATTTCTATGTAAGATTGTAGATATTTCTTATTGTACTCTTCTTTTCACCCACTGAATTATTAAGCTCACTTCTCCCTTACCTGATACAAGATCGCTCCTCACAGATATTGACAGTGGTGAGGACGCACTTCAGACAAGGAGTCAGTGTGAACTCTTCAATGCTTTTTTTTTAGTACTCTAGGCTCGAGGTTGTCGTGATTCAGCATAGACTGGTGGGGAGGAGTGGAAGTCTACGAGTCGCACGACCCTAAGGATAACTTGATATCCAACAAAGATTGATAAAGCCCAGTAGTGACTTAGTCATCGCGAAGAGTGCGCACTCTCGACGTTTTGGTTAAACATAATACAAACTATTATATATATCATTATATTTTATTATTTTTATGTTTTATAATATAAAAATTATACATTATATATTAGAATTTTTATTATATTATATAATCATAATTTAATATAATTATAAATATAGAGTTCATATAAACTTAATTGTTATGTTGATAATACTATTTATCTAGACTCTCACTGATAATCTTTTATCTCTCTATATATTTTTGTGGTGATTTATTTAATTTTTTATTTAAGTTCATAATATCTAAGTATCAGTTACTATTACTCTCAATTATTATTATTATTATTATAAATATTACTCTTATTATTGAGTAGTTGAATTAGAGAAAATGTATATTATCATTAATTAATATTATTATATTTATATTATTATTACTTTGAGTTATTGTAGTTTAAGTTAATGATATCTCGTGAGTTATTACTCGTGGATATATTTAGAGTGCGTGATGTGAGTGAGGTGAGTGATATGAGTTAGTTATCTGTAATATATATTTATTATTATTCTTATTATATAATTCCAAAATTTTATTCCAATTATATTATTATAATTATTATTATTATTGATTATTGATATATCATTGACATTTATTATAGTGTAATAATATTAGTTTATAATGCCTTGTAAAAAGTATTGTATTAGTATTTGCCATATTATTATTATTATTGAAATATATATAATTACTTATTATTATTTTATAATTATATATTATTTATTCTTTTTAAATTATTATTATTATTATTATTATTTATTATTATTTGTTAATTATATTATTATTTAATATTTAATATTAAATTTACAAAGTTAACATAATTAATTATTATTATTAAAATTATATTATTATTATTATTATTATATATTAATTAATTATTTATTATTATTTATATATTATTATTATTTAATTATTATTATATTATTATTATTATTATTTATAAATTAATTATTGTTATTATTTAATTATTATTATTATAATAATTATTTATATATATAATGTATAATCAGAGAAAGGATCTATCTCCTGTAAATTATTTGTGGGAAAAAGTGAAAAAAAATTGTTATTTTTCATTTTTTTCTATGGAGTCATACTATCGAACTAAAATACTATATACACATCATGGTCCCAAGTGAATGCATCATTATTTTTTTATTTTAAAACAATGTCATAAAAAAGTTAAAATAATTTATAATATATAAAAATAAATGTCATTAAGTGAGGTTATAGATACGTTAAGTAGGGATAATATATTGCTATAAGTTATTAGCTTATAGATTTTATATTTAATAGATTTAACTTCAATAGAAATCTATTATTTTACTTCTATTCATAGTTATTAACAACCGTTTGAAAGCGACTTGGCAACTTTATTTTTAAGCTTATTGGTTAAAAAGAAAAATAGTATATATTAACTTTGATGAATGGGTGTGGAGGAAAAGTACACAGATTCTTTTAATAAGCTGAGAGTCATATGAGTCACTTCTTTCAGTGAAAGATTAGACATACATTTAAGAATAGCTTATTGATCTACAGTAAAACGGATTCATATATTATCTATATTGCTCTAGGTGATATATGTATTCATTGGTATTATATTATTATTCCAATTAATTATTAAGTTTATTTTCTCTAAATTTGAGTGAAATATAGTGTATAATATTAAATTAATTTATATTAAATAGTTATTATAAAATAAAATAACTGAGTAATAGAATTTAATTTTAACATCAAAATATAGAACTATAGAGAAAAAAAAAAATACTAAACATACATACAATGCAATTATATATCAATATGTGTTAAAATGAAATCTTCTCCCAAACACTGTACACCATTACAACACTATAAATAGCTTAACAAATCGCGAGAAATTATGGTATGTGCTTTTTGCTTCTAAGTTTTTTTTGCACTATCCTCATGGTTATAGAATTCCTTCCAATGACATTTATTAGTATTAACTCCTACAATTTAAACACATTTTAGATACCAAAATATATTATAATTAAAGAATAAATGTCTTTTGATAAAATGAAATTAACTTTAAATGATAATTCATATGCGTATAGAATTAAATATAATTTATTATTATAATATTATCTAAAAGTATCAATGAGTTAATGAAAAAGGTTATATTTTTTTTCATAGTTGCGTTGAGATTGTTAAAGATGCAATGTAAATATGGGCAGTTATTAGAGAGCCTATTTAGAGATATTTTTTGCTTTATATGAAAATCCTAATTGTTAGTGTGGATATATACCCCTCCGGAATTGTACCTATTAGAATATGTCAAGGTAACTGAAAATATACTTTCACTCTTACAGAGTGGTTTGATCTAATTTTCATCATTTATGATCTCTCTCACCTAATTTTTAAACAACACTTAACGACAACCCAATTAAAAAAAATATTTGAACTTCCTTCCCTCTCTCGGTCACAGTTAGAGTCAGTGTTTAAATTATAACGCAGGCAGAGCGCAGAGAGAGAGAGATGGAGAAGGAGAGAGAGAGTCGTGGATAATCAGAGAGAGAGAGATCGGGAGAGAGTGTGAGACCGCACCGGGGAGGAGAACATAAACAAGAAATAACAGATGTTAGAGAGATGAGACGAGAGCAAGTCTCTATCAGAAAGACCGACCTGATGCACGAGAGCGAGGAGGAGGAGGAGTATCTCGACGGAGAGGAAACCAAAACTCTCAACCAGATATTACAATTTTTACAGGAGTGAATTAATGGTAGGGTTGTTAGCACATAGCACTAAAGAATGGATTATCCAAAGGTGTCGTCGGTTGTGAAGAGCTACGACTTAAGTTGATCGCCGAGACGGCCCTGAGGCTAATCTACAACAGTCCTTTCTTCCGCGGAGAGTGAGCAAAAGAAACATTTAATAGAAAATCAAGATAAGATTACTCGTCGGTGCCACAACTCCACGAATATAATAGTAGAACATCGTATTTTCGTAAATAGTCGTCTCGGTCTCCTCGTATGACCTCTTTTAAATTGTGTTCTTTATTTTCTAATCATTTGTAATATTTTTATATATTTTAGATAGATAAATAAAAAAATAGCTAATAAAAGTAAACTACAGTGAGTCTCTATATATTTTTTCTTTAACTAGAGTTGACAAAGAAAAATATACATAATAATAATAATAATAATAATAATAATATCCCAATATAAATAAATAAAGTTAATGATATATAATACATAATATAATAGGATAATAATAATAATATAATATATAATATAATAATAAAAAAAACAAAATTCCTTTTTTGGGGTTTATTTTATAATAAAATATAGTAAATTAATATGTTACTCATTTAAGAGCAACAAGTGAGTAATAATAATATTAAATATATAAATAATACACTAATAATAAATAATTAATTAATAATTTTTTTTTATATATTATTTTAACACTCACGCACACACGAACACATGAAATTTTACCTCAATATAATAATAATAATAATAATAATAATAGGATAATATAGATCCAAAATAATAAATTATATAATGTATATAATTATGTTATCTATTGGCACATTAATAGTTAAATCAATAAGCTTTGATTGCCTCATTGCTTAGAATGTGTAAATGAATTTTTTAGTTGAGAAGAGATTTTCCAATATATTATTATCTCATTAGCACTCACAATTAATGAAACATTATAATATCCTACTCACCATTCAGAACTTTCTATAGCTATCTCATCGATGTTAAGTTCTGTTCATCTTTTTTTTCTTATTTCCTTCCAGGGCAAGGAATTCCTAAATCTGAGGTCATAAGCGTGCTTTAATACCATTTATACTCACTCATGTAAAAGAAATGTGTATAAGATAAAACAGAGATAAACCACCACCCAATATTGAAAAATCAGAGAGAACTATTATGGCAATATAAACATCTTTAAAATGATTTTATTTGTCAAAAAGTAGTAATTTTGTACTTGAAGAACTATTCTAGACTTAATATAGAAAAACGCTGGCTCCTATATATAAATTTAACAAATAGATGTGTAGTTCGATGGGATCTCTCATTGGTGAAACTTACAACGTTCGTGACACAATATTCATACATGTCTTCTATATTAGAAAACTACTAATATTATGAATGTAAATATATATAGCACATATTAATTTATCAGACTAATTATTATTATAGATGGAGTTGATTTTATTATTTTGTATCATATTTTGTAAAGTTTCAAATCACTTGAATAAATAATTTTATCAAGAAAGTACATATATAACACAACTAATATCGTAAATAGAAAGAATGCAGAAGATATTTTAAAAATAAATAAACTATATTGGACTATTTATACCATAAGATGTCTTACTCCTTTGTTTAAAAAAATGGTAGAGTTGAAAGTAGAGGTATAAATGTTAAAAGACGTGCATGAAATGTTTATAACAATACAATTAATGAATCAATAATATATATCCGAAAAGAATCAATAAACTACAATTATTAAAACCCTAATTCACAGAGCTAAAAAAATAACTTCCAAATTCTTTTAAT
Organism: Trachelipus rathkii; assembly: GCA_015478945.1. Taxonomy (NCBI): domain Eukaryota; kingdom Metazoa; phylum Arthropoda; class Malacostraca; order Isopoda; family Trachelipodidae; genus Trachelipus; species Trachelipus rathkii. The sequence continues at coordinate 17,675 of JABUQX010088837.1, forward strand.
AACTAATTCAGAAAAGTATGGAGGTAAGAATATATGAATATAACTTAATTAATAATGGTTACCTTCTTCAATATTATAAAAATAGAAAAATATTAATTAAAATGAACTTAGAACATAAATATAAATAATCATTATTATAACTTCAAATAAAAATAATTCACACGATTTGGCACACGTTGAGAGAAAAGAACAAAAGATATAATACTTTATTTTTACACAATTACATATATAAGTATTTTACAACCTTTTTATTATTTTTTTAATATTTCAAGTGTGAGACATCTCATTAAAATTTATATACACATAACTGTTATTTTTTGATCAAAGTAGATTACTATGAGAAGTGGTATAACAAGGTTTGATTCGGCTCGATAAAATGTAAGACCTTATCACGCAAGAAGTCTCAACTCACACAGACCCTTAATTTTGTAATTTAATTTGAAACACAGAAATTAAGCACTAATACAAATCTGAGTAGATCACAGTCACTATAATTATTTTTAGTAACATGTGTACCGTTTTGGACTCATCATTAGAGTGTATTTGGAGGCTTAACACACTCGTAAGTTTAAGAAAAATATTATGTTTGTGTATCAATTAATTGCAAAGAAGTAGGTATGTTTACTAATTCCTCTTATATGGGATACACAAACTAACACTTTAAGACCTGCTGAAATCTCATTAGTAACGATGTCAATAAATTCAAGAGTAAAATAAAATAAAAATAAAGACTTTAAAATAATAATAATAATTGCGAGTAGCAATAGGATTTCTAGACTTTAGACTAAACATAGGGATAATAATTAATTCAACCAAATACGACGTATAAGTATAAAGAAGAGTGTAGCGATTAGGTTTGTTATATAAATTTTCTTATATTATCATTAAGATCATAGGCAGGCCTAGGTACCCGTTCGTAAATAGCAGAATCACTTTGTCACATGTTTAATTTAAAAAATTAGTATACGCTCTCATCTGTATCCCTTAGTATTAAATATTATCACAATTAATATATTGAAAGTGATAAATTGTGTAATAGAACGATAGTTAGAGGTTTGATAGAGTGTCTCTTTTTGATATATTTGAGTGTTTTGGCAGGTTACACCCTAGTAATCATTTCCACATTTTCGAGTGAGAGATTAGATTCAGGATTATTTTTGCAAATAAATGTAGTTCTTTTTGAGTTTTTTCTCATATATATTTTGAAACTCTTCAACAATTAACTGTAAAAATCACATTTGTCTGGAAGTGAATTTATGAGTGTATTAACTGAAAAATTCTCTTTATCTCTTCTATGTGTATATATGAGCATGATATTAATAGGAGTACATAGATAGCACCTGTGTGATATAGTTTTTTTAAACTATGATAATGCGATGTTAATATATAAGTTAACCGTGAAAAACCTAAATATGCCTGCATTACTATAAAGACTAAATCACCATCATGCACAATACTTAAAAGATCAGCTATTTTACTTTATTATATTCATTTAAGTACCTTTTCAATCTCTTTTTTTTTATTTGATACAACTGTCTTGAAAAAATGGGTAATAAATTAGTTCTTAACCACCTTGGCTGGCAGATTCGATGAAAATATATTTTAGAAGAAATATGAATCTTTGTCACTGTGTCAGTGTATTGAATAATGTGTGAGAATCGAATCGATACCATAGATAATGTGCTCTATAGTAATTGAAGATATGTATTTAATTATATTGTTACGAAGGTATATATATCAGCTATGCCCTAAAGGAAGTGTTTTAATAATTGAGTGCTGAATGTATATACTACTAATAGGAGAAACACTCAATTATATAGACATAAATAATAATTAATAATAATAATAATAATAATAAATAAATAATATAGTTCAATGGGTTCCAGGTCCAAGATTTATTTCTATGTAAGTTAGTAATATATTTCTTTACATAATATATGAGAGATGAAACACGAATGACTTTGTCAATCAAGTTTTGTTATGGTTTGCTCATAGATTTATTGTGTTATTTAGACGGTACCGAATATATATGCAAATCTTTAAATTTGAATGATGAAATTTAAATACATCAAATAACAACTTAAGATTAAGAATTATTTGTGGGACGAATCTTGGAAATGTTATTATAAACTTATTTCTATTATTCGTTGTAGATTTTTGAGATTCTGAGGGTAGCGAAGTAGGGTCTCTCTATCTATTATCTCGTCGAACATTCTACTTACACCATTGATCTATATTTCGTGCTGTGAAAAGAATTGATATGAAAGCTAAGACTTGTACTGTGAAAGTTTAGGTTCTCTACCAGTTACACTCTATTATTTAATTTTGGCTTGAACCCGTACTAGTTCTGGGAGAGTCAATACTGAATGCTCACTCGTTGAAAGTTTGATGGTATTTCATATATGATTTGACCTCTCTGATGGAGAGTGAGTCTTCTATGGGAAAATTTAGGACCTTAATCACATTATTTTTCACGTCTCTGACTTATGTTAAGATAGTGTCGTCCTGAAATATATGATAGGTTATCTATTGCTACTCTTCATAACATATTTGAGTATATAATCTTCTCTGAGGGAAAATTTAGGATCCTATCCATATTTCACGCTGGCTATGAGAGGTCTCTATATGTGAAGGTTTAGGCCCCTAACATATTTGAGATATCTGTCTCTGGGAAAATTTAGGACCCTATTCATATATATCACGCTGAGTATGAGAGGTCTGTACCTGGGAAAGCTTCGGTACATTATATAAGAGTACAATCATGTTATTACTATTTTTGAGTGGTACTGTTTTATATCTGTTAAAGCTTGAACTTCTGTGGATATCATTCTGTGTATAAAAGGTGTTAGTGCTGATAAATGGGTCACCTATCTCTATCAGATCCACCTTCATTGGTATATCCTTATTATCTGAGTCAATCAATAGTATGAGATGTAAATTGTTATTAATATTCTGTAATCCTGGTGTAGCTATCCTAAGTATTATATACATTTCGATTTTAATGTTAGTATATCACAAAAGAAGAATAGGTCTTAATAATTATAAGGACAAAAGCTTGGGTTGTAAATAGTCGCTGGGTGGCAATCATCATATCATGAGTATCTATCGTCAATCTTCGCATATCATACATTATCACAGTATATATATATATCTATATATCTTACTCTACTTATACTCATCTCTCATAATACGACTACTATTATATATATCTAACTAACTCATATATTAATCTAGCCTCCCTATATTCTATCTATATACCTTATCTCCTATATCTTATATCTCTCTATATATATTATACCTATCCTCGATGCACATTCCTACTACAATAATCTAATAATAATTTCCGAATTACATATTAAAATAATAATAAATATAATATAATAATAATAATAATAATAATCAATAATTCACATAATAATAATTAGATAATAATTCAATAATAACTAATAATAATCTATCTAATAATCTATTAGACCGTTATCATTCCATAAATAATAATAATAAGTAATAATATAATAATAATATTCATTTTAATAAGCATATGCGCTCTTTCCTCTGTCATTGTCATGTTAATATCTGAGTGGTCTGTATTCTGCTAAATTATTTCTGTCTCTAATGATCGGCTCTCTCCATCTCACTCAGTCTATATATACATAATATTAATAATTTTAATAAGCATAGGTCTTTATCTTGATTTCATGTTAAGTATGAGTGGTCTGTATCTGGTAAAACAATTCTTCTTATGATGGTTTCATGATGAGTATAGGTCTGTATCTGTATAAGTATAGGTCCTTATTTTGATCTCATGTTGAGTATAAGTGGTTTGTATCTGGAAAAGCTTAGTTCTTTATCTTGAACTCACGTTTCTTCGCGTCTGCCAAAGGAAGGAAATTTCTTTTTGTATATATATTATTTTTTTTAATCGTTGATAATTCTTTCTAAATTACCCTAGTCGTGTATTCATGAAATTACTTTCTGGAAGCTCTTAGTTTGTTAAGTGAGGTTATAAGTTTGGAAGAGGGAAAATTTAATGATGATCACTCACCGTGGTTATTGTCATTATACAATCTCTTCCGACATGTTTGCCAACAGCATAACAGCATTCAACGAGGATATTCCTACAGGTTGTGTGATGATGTAATGCAAATTGCAAACCTTAACACATCTATGCCGTCATCCGATGGTTAAATTTTTAAATTACATACTATCATCAATTAATTGTTAAAGAAATTTGAGGTTCATGATTTCATATACTAATTTTGATTAAGATTTTGATGTGTATGTTGAAAATAAAAAGGTGTATAAATTTTCACGTATATACATAGATATTTTATGATATAATAATTACTAATTAAATAATAACTATTACACATCTGGTATTATCATTGGGAACCATTTGTATTTTATCGCACATACTTCCAAAGTGAAAAACGGTACAACTTCAAAAAATATATAACTATAATATATTTGGATCAAAAATTAACATAAATAAATTTAACCTATATATATTACCAAAGTCTGAAGTAAAAATGAATGACATATATGTATATACTTAAAATTAAAGTTTCAGTGAAACTTTGTGTGCAAATAGTAAATGGATTATATCCTATATAGTTTAATTATATATTATATACTCACTATATATATATAGATTGAAGATATTGTTAACTTATATTATAAGAACCATGAGATTATATACTCCTATCAGTTATGTAGAAATACAGAATCATTCTATATTATTTAATTGTTTGTTTGATTATTAAATAGAGAGGGAAAAAAGTGGAAGTATAATAATAAGCCCTTTAATAAAGGAGAATAAGTTATTTAATAAGAGGGCAATCCTTGGTTTTTTAAACTGTATGTTACGCCAATTAATTATACTTCCATAAATTTATCATACAAGGTAGATGTGGGGTTTTGTTTTATTTTAATTGTACAACCAATAGCATAGGGGGCTGAGGCAGTTTATCAATACAAAAGCCCAATTTTTTTTCTATACCACAGGTGAAAATTTTACATATGTATGTATGTATGTATGTATGTATGTATGTATGTATGTATGTATGTATGTATGTATGTGTATGTATGTACTCTTTTGTCATCATTATTACTTGAATTGAAAATATTTTATAAATTGTAGTAAAACTATCAATTTACTGCTGTTGCGTACCTAACCCTTTATTTGGTATGCCTATTTTTGTTTTCCTTTTTAAAATCTGAAATCTATAATTTTGTTAGAGGCGAATTACGAAATCAATCGCTGCCGCTATGTAAATATAGGACGATGACATTCTTTGCTCAAAAATTATATATATATTTTTTTCAGATTCCTTTCACGTTTAAGCCTACGAACTCTAATCTTGACCTTTGTAGCGATCTTTGATTACAAAACATATTTTTTCAACAAACTTTTGATTAAAATTTGCTATTATATAATATATTCTTTATTTTGGAAAAACAGACACCTGATATATGTATTTAATTGTATTATATACAATCAACTTTATATCACATTGTAACTCACCATTGAATGTATCTCGTGCCGCCATATAAGCCTTCTCTTAAGCGTCAATTATTCCTGAGGACTTACTCACTAAGTGAGGAGGCGATTATTATTACTTGGGTTACAGAATGCTAATTGGTCAGTTATATTCATATATTTTTCTTACTGTTTTTGTTCTTTATTATTGGCAACTGTTAGACGTTTTATTATATTAATAAAATTACGCTTTCTTCGTTTATAATAATTGTAGTTTATATTTATATCCTCTTATTTTGTTATTTATTAAGTATTATATATTTAGATTTAGTCATTTTGAGAAATTCATCACGACTTTTTACTAAGCATTATAACATAGGAATCTAATTAATCTATGATAATATTATATATAATAACTATTAATAATATATATAATATATAATTAATATATTATAATATAATATATATATATAAATATTAATATATACTAATATATATAATTATATATATATATATATATATATACTTAAAACTATATAAAAAATAATATTATATTATTTATTTTATAAAGAATGATATTATACTTTTCTCTACTTCTTCTCTATTAACCATCTAATTAGTTTATATTGACAATAGTAATCAATTATTACTATTAGATGCTATATCGATGAGGCTATCCCTATAACATCAGTAAAAGGTTGGAGTTTCAATGAACAATTAATATTTTTAGAACATTAGAAAATAATAAATCGGACCAGTTACAGCTTACAATACGGGGTGGGATATCACCCAAATGTCTACGGACGCTGATCCTGTCCTCCAGGTCATAACTTAACAATAGTGTATAATCTCAAACATAGAATACTATTGCGCAAATCTGCAATTTCTACTATAATTTAGAGCACTCTTAACAAAAACATAAAGTGGGAAGGTAACAGAAATTACTCGGCATTCTCCGGGGGTTGAACACCACGGTTGCATGAGGAAATATGCCTCGATGTTTACTACGACTGGGCTCTTATTCCAAACACCTACTAAAAGGTGATGATTCAAGACAGTATTAAAGCTATTGAGAACTCAAACCCACTTCAAAGGTGTCGATCATCAATTTGGCTGTAGTTAACTAGCCTTGCTATTATCATATCATGGATTCTCTTATAGGTTTGGTAATTTTCTCAGCATTCTGAGTGAAATTGATGTGTTCAATTATTGATGTTGCATACCTCAGAGTGATTACAATGCTCGAACTACTACTGTATGATGACAACTTGTCTAAAATGTATAGTCATACATGTGTTTAAAACCTTATACTACTGTAACTAAAACTCGCCAATTTGGCTTTCGTCAAAATATATTCTATGTTACCCAACCTTCCATTATACCTACCAATCCTTTACTTAATCTTTTAATCGAATCGATCAACAACCTCCTGTGGCAAAAAAATATTCCAAAATTAACACCTAATTACTAAAGTGCAACTGCTTTTCTTACATCAAGATGGTCATGCCTTCTTGCTTAAATTTTCTTACTGTGCCCCATAGTCTCCAGTCCGTGGTCAATTATAAAGAATTTAATTGGTCTCCGTATTATCTAATAAATGTAAATATTTTTGTAAACATAAGTACTGTATTGGTACTTACCTTTCTAACAGAAAACGTTTCTGACTCCTTCAGTCCTCTCCTCATAGCTCTACCCTCAACCCAGACTATCTTCGTTGCTCTAACTTGACTCTCTTAGATATTAAATGTCTTTCCTTAATATCCTTAAATAAGGAGCGCCAAACTTGTACATAATACTCTAATACTGGCCTAACATAGCTATTATACAGTTCACTTATAATTTCCTTTCTCTTATAAACGACATTTAATATAATTATACCTAGCATCATATTAGCTTTATTCTTGCTTCCAAAAGCAGTGATTAGCTTCTTTCAAATTACTGCTCATAATCAACCTAAATCTTTTTCTTGGTCCACCGACTCAAGCCTCCCCATTCTTATTGTAGTTAAAACTTTTATTTGAGTAACCTAGTGAAGAATCCTTACACTTTTTACTATTAAAATCATTTGCCACTTATCTGCCCACGCAAAATTTCTCAAGATCATTTTGAACCTTTAATACATTATCACTATTCTTACTAGGTAGGCCACTTTAGAACCATTCGCAAGTTTAAAAACCTTACATTTAAGTCCTGGTCTAATCATTTATATATATGAGGACAATAGTGGCCCAACACTGAACACTGTGGGAACACCCTTATTCCTATTTTTCCTATGATACTTATTGTCATTTTAGTTGGTACCACTGTTTTCCTATTCCAGCAACCACTCTTTAATCCAACTATGTACCAATCACTTACCACATTGCAACTTAGCTTCATCATCAGCTTATGTGGTGGACTTATCAAAGCTTTGCTGAAGTCTATAATTATAATATCAACTGGATCTCCTTAGGTCAATGCATTCAATAATGAATTCATAAAATCTAAAGGTTTGTCTTGATTGACTACCTTTTATAAAACATATCTGAGTTAGTATATTTTTGTTATTTCCGCTTGCGCGTGTGAGGTCAATGATTATTATTATTTCTCATCTCGTATATCTTGTCCTCAAAATTATATTTTCTATAATTACCAGTTGTTGTCAGGTGTGACTTACAGTCATAGTTTAATTATTTATTATTATTAGTATTATTATTATATTATTATTAATTATTATTATATAGGTTGGGAGTGAGGTGAGGTTATAAATATTTTTTATTATATAACTATCTCTAATTATGGGGAGGAATTAAATAATTATTAGTGTTATAATACGTAATTAGTTTGGTTATTATAAAGATTAAAATTTAAAATACATATTCACACTCCCACTATACTATTTTCATAAAAACTTTAATAATAATAAACTTTGTAAATTAATTTTTATATTCATTATATATACTTATAATTTAGTATTATATCCGTAGTCAGTACTAGAAGAGTAGTTAATAATATTATAGTCGTCAAAGCTTTAACTATATATATATAATTTATTTTAGTATTATATAATTCTTATTAATATTATATAAACATCTAACAATCTACTTATTTCATTGTTTTTGTAAAAGGAATTCATCAAGTATAAATTATATACAATCAAGGATTAATGACCTATTATATGAGAAATCGTACATACAATTACGTGCGTGACTAAAAATAAATAATTCAATAATTTAGAAATAAAAATTAATATTTATATTAATTAAATATATTATATATATATTAATATATAATAATATAATATATTTATATAATAATATATATATATATTATATATATTATTTATATTTATATATATTAAATATATTATATTTAATATACAAATTAGTAGAAAATATTATAATTATTTTTTATATGCTATTCATTCCGTTTTCACTAAACAAATAATTAATTATATTATTAATTATATATATAAATATATATATAATAATAATATATATATATATATCATAATATATAATATATATTTATATAATATATATATAATTATAATATGTTTATTTATATATATATATAATTAATATATTATATATTAATATTATATATATATATAATATATATATATTTATTATATATATATTCATTAATTAGTGTTATGATACGATGCCGACTAATTCGGGTATGGTTGATATATCTATTAAAGTTTTATTGACTCAAACTCGACTTCATAAATATTACTATTAACTAAGAAGTCCCAGCTAAATAAGTATTACATATTAGTTTAACTATTATAATAACTATGTATTTATTATTATTCTTGACATATTATTTTTTATATGAAGTGCGAATACTTAATTTATTTTTGATAAATTTATGTGCATATTGAACCAGACTTGGTTGACATTATAGGCGTACTTACTTAGAGTGCGATACTTTAATACTTACTTACTACTATACTACTATTCACATTCATATCATTAATATAACTTACTTATAAATACTTAACTTATACTATACTTTTATAACTTAACTACTACTACTACTATACTTATTAACTATACACCTATAACACGTTAATACAACTTCACACCACTTCTCCCATCTTCTGGTAACGGTAGCGGACTGGTCAAGCTGTCTTCACGAAGTTCCTCCAGCCACAACATACGCGCAAAACAACATAATATACGGTAATACTTTCACTATTTCTCTACTCTCACCACCTATTATATATTACATTAGTCCTATATCTACTCACTTACTACTCTCCACAGCTCTCTCTACACCATCCCTCCACCTCATCATACTATTCTATCGCCACTATATATTATATATATATATATAATATATATATATATATATATTATAATATTACCTTCCCCTATATTATTTCTCCTATTTATAATATACTCAGGCTATGCGCGTACTACATATTTTAATAATATATTTAGCTCATACCATGCTTTTCTATATATTCCTCTCACTCACTTGATGGAACATACTATTAAATGGTGTCCCTCACTACCCAGTTTTTAATATAATACTCTACACTTTACCCACATCTATACGCCTACTCTATATAACGTCTCAAAGTCTCTACCTTACCTATCTATAATCATATAATACTCATATATATCTATATATAACTATATATATAAAACTTTCATTTCGCATGCCTGTACTTTACCTTTAGCTTTTGTGTTTAGTGTCTAAAGGCCTCATGTCCATATGCTAATGTGGGCCTCATAATGCTTAGGTAAATATATTAATTATAATTTTGTGATTATTTTACCTCGTAATATACTTAACTGAGTCTTATTAACAAAGGGTATAATAGAACGCTAAAGTGTGCCCTACATAATTGATGCATTACTATAATCTGATCAAAATAAATTGAATTTCATATCTATGCTACTGAATCACTAATAATTTTATTTACATGATTTTAAAACACATTTTAAGTGAAATACTCATATTTTATTTTTAAGATAGACTCATTAAATGGTATAATCAGATATTTTATTTCACTTCTAAGTTATAATTATTTCCTCACACTCGTCATTGATGATTACCTCTTATTATAGTTATTACTTATCTTCTATATTCTAGTAAATCTCAATTATATTCCATATAGCCTCAATTCTCACCTCTTAATATATTGACATTATTTCTATTTCATCCTTATCTTACAAAAATATTATAGTATTCTATTTCATATTAGTCCATCTTATATTATATACATTTTTCTCATTGCTAGTTAGTCTCATATCTCTTTGTAATTTTATCCGAAGTATTATTCATTTATAACTGAGTTCACATGTATTCATTCATCTGATCTGTATTATATTCATCTCAATAATAGTATTATCTTATTTACTCTCACATTCAACTCTCATGTTCCTAGTTTACACGTACCTTTAGTACGTCAGTAGTAAGATTATAGTCATATAACGTTTAAGTAGAATCAAACTATGTGGGAGTAGTGAGATAATTACACTTTTCTTTGGTTTGGTACACCTGGTATTTAGTTCCTAGTACAAGCAGCAATAAACATATCCAGTGCACTATCACATAATTATTAATTTACACTGATGTTGAAATATAGCGTGGCAAAAGAGCATATCCACATATTATTCGTTTGTCTTTTGTAGGGTGATATAAAAAATATAGATGAAGAGTGACATCTCATTGACTTCGGCTTCCGATAGGTGGGAACTCCCTGATCAACATATTAGTTCTTACGATCTCTCGGAACACGGTATTCAGAACCGGTCGGTATTTCCGAGAATTATCGGTTAACGGGGCCAATATCTTCGAGTTACAATACTAATTGTTTTTCAATACCTATAGTATATATATATATATTATTATATATATATATATATATATATATATATATAATATTATATATATTTATAATATATTATATATTCTATATATTATCAATTATAATATATAGAGAGAGAGAGAGAGAGAGAGAGAGAGAGAGAGAGAGAGAAAAAAAGAGAGAGAGAGAGATTATGCAATTTCTATCGGATAGAATTCATGAGCATTGTACTTGAATGGACACCAAAAATTGTATCTTGTATTGAATTTTTCGTTGAGTTTGTGACACGGTGTATCACACTAATCTCAATATTTACACATCACTAAAATTAGCAACACACTCTATGAACACTTTCGCGTTTAATAAAAACATACTTCTCAAACGCTTTCGCACACAGAAATAATTTCATTGGATTCGAACCATTTTCGGCCATGATTCGGACAACTCTTGTGGTTTAAACTCAGAAGCCGAGTTTATCGAGTGAAGTCTAGATTCTGTTAAAATATTAAATCTTTTTCATATAAACCTTTATTTGAAGTATAATATGCATAAAATTTTCTATATATTCATGTAATTAAAATTACTAATTCTGTCGTTGTTGATCTTGGTAAAGATTTAATTGTTATAATGAAAATTTTGGCCGCAAACCAGAGTACGAGCTGGATGAAATTTTATTTCTGCTGTGTAGTTGGAGTCGCTGAAATGTATCATCTGCGAATCCAACCTAAATTTAAGTTTAAATCAAAATAATTTTTCTTTCCATTTTCATAAAACATTTCTAATTACAAAATATTTAGTTAATTAGTTGTTTTTTTTTCGTTTTTGTAATCAAAAGGGAAAACTTAACTCCAACTAAATGCAGTGTTTTTGAATATTTTACAAGTACAAATAAAAAAATTTGTTCGTTGTACATGATATAAGCGACTGAACCTGAAAAACTCGTGCCCAAATCGAGAGCAACCAGAGCATCAAATTTGTGAAAAGACATTTGCATAGCTTCCAACATATTTTATTTGTTAATGAGAAAGATGAGTAGCAATATAAATCTTCCAACTACATAAAAGTCAGCCTTTATTTTCGCAACCAGCCTTCCACTAGACTCGAGAGAAATGGCTTTTAAACTTGAATCTTTTCTAGAAAGTTATAGAGTTTTAAGGAAACTTAAATTCGAAGAAACCGCGAATAGATAAGAACTGTGGAAAACTTCTTAGGGGGGGGGGGGTTCACGTGTTCTTAAAATAGATGTTGCCAAGCCAATAGAGCAATCACTATTTTCAAGGCATGTTCACGAGAATACAAGGGTATAATCGTGTATTTATTCTACTACACCTGGGTCAGAAGCTCCAACTGCCAGTATTGCCAGATGTTATTTGGAGTCAGATTTGCGAGGATTGGTCGTCCATCATACTATCTTGCTTCTCTTCGTCTCATACAATATGACCTCTAATTATACTAAGGTACAACCTTATAGTTCATAAATGTTGAGGTTAATATAATTGGCATATTTGAAACCCGTTTTAGTATATATCGGGTATGTAGAGTGATATTTCTCGGGTTGTGCATTCGGGTCGGCTCTTTTTGTAGCTATAAATTTTTCTCTCGGGGACACAATACCATCTTACTTTACAATATCCTACCTGGTGTATTCTTCTAAACTTATTCGGTGTGGATTCTTCGGTGTTCTTTCAATTTATACTTGATGGCGCGGTCGGTACAAAAAACAACGCAAGCACTCTCCTTTCTAATCCAGCATCCCTTCTCAATAAACTCTGTTTAACGCATGTTAAATTCGCATAGTCGTCTTCTTTTTGCCTGCCTGCTTTGTATATATCCGTTATTAGCATATCTTTTCCATCGGCTTTTGTTGTCTCTTACTCGCGATACTCTCATGTCTATTCTTCTCATATTCATTCCCATCATAAGGCCACACTGTCGGGTTGTCTTTCTCTATTTGGATTCATTTCTCTTCTCTAAATTTTGTCAAATCTCCTCACAATTTATTCTCGAAAATCGCTTCATACTTGAGCATGTTCGGCAAATTAGATATTGGGCCTTCATTCCTCTTATACCTACTCAATACATGCTACGGAAGACATACGTCTTTGTTTTTGAATTTTTTGAAATCATATTATGTTGATGCAGCACAAAATGTGGTCGGAAGATGTGGTCCAACTATTATCCTTCATTACATTTTTTTTTTTTGGGCTTTGGTTTGGTAAAATGATTTAAGCAATTTCTCTTACGTCCTGAATATTTTTATCTTCTCTCTTTATTTCTTCTTCGCATAGCTTCTCCATATGCGGGTGTGTCTTCTCCATTATTCTTTTCAGTTATCTTATTTTTGATATCGGTTCAGGGTGAGATGCTTTCTCCTTACTCTGTCTTCTAACCTAATTTCCTCCCTCTTATATAATCCTCACTCCTACTTCGGTTCTGTTTCATATTCCCAACGTTTAGTTTTCTAATTGACATGATTTTGATCCTTCTTTACCGGGAATTTAAAAAGCCTCAAGAGAACTACTAGTAATTGTTCTATAGTATACTTAACAACAAGGAGTGTTATATTGGTTATATTACTGTTCTTCCAGGGAATTGTATAATTATTAACAAAAATCATTATTTTACTTCACTTTCTACAAAATCAACTAGATCTACCTTTGGTACCCACTAGACTCCATTACAATTTTGCTGTCATCTCATACCTATCGGGTCCAACTTCTTGGGCATTTACATAAAAAACTACATAATTATAAACAACGACATTTTTTTAATGCTATCCATCTTTATTATGAACCTACTTAAATTTTTGTTATACTTCTACAGATACGAGGTCGTTCTTCTATAATGGTTCAATATTATCTCACTCAGCTTGGATAAGCACATTCTCTTCACTAACCTTACTTTAACATGGGTTAACCCATTACTAGTATCTTCCTACAATCAAACGGGTGATCCGGAGTTCCGGAAGGTCGAGGTATGCTCTTCAGACGAGGTCTTTAAACACGCAAGGTTCTCTTAAGTGAGTTTCGACTTCTCTTGTAATCATATTAATAATGTATTCAAATTCTATCTATAGATATTCTTCCTCGTAATTCCTCTCCTACTCTCTCATATATAACATCGTACTATATATATATATATATATATATATATATAAGTCTATATCAGTGTGTCTAATTTTTGGCTATATGATACCTATTCACTATTTGGATGTATAAAACAGTGTTTCCTATTAACACTCATTAACATTCTGTACCACAAAAATCTATAACCCCTATCTCTTAGCAGGGTTTCCTTCCTCTACTAATATATAGAAAAAGGAAACGCGATGATATGATATCACTCGTCAACCCTTATCGAATCAGGAATATCTTGTATCCTATATACATGTCTTTATAGTCTCCTCATAATTAATATATTACGTATATTATAATTAATGTTTATCTTGATGTTACATTCTACTATCTCCTATATCAATTATTGTTTAGCTCTCGTATAGAAATGATTTCTCTCTTTTACTATCAATGTTATCTCCTTAGTGGGGTAGTGGCATCACTGAATACAAACTCATGTATCTCAATTATATACCGATCTGTTTTGAATATCGATGAAACTCACATAGATCCTTTATTCATTTATAAATAACTTAGGACTTTACTATACTTAATTACTTATTCTGTGTGCTATAATTCTGGTTATTCTAATATAACCTTCAAATAATCAATGTATTACTCATTTATTTTTCTTTCATAATACTAGTGAGTATGATAGAAGTACCTGGTTATTACATCAATAACAGTCAACTTTATCTTACCGACATACCGACATGATTACTGGTATTTTTACCACAAACTTACCTAGTACATCAATCTTACGTTTCAATAATACATTTAAGGTATATAGCATATACTATAGTAACTACATTCTCATCCTCTCCTTTTTTCACTACTAGTGTACGTCACACTATTAAAATATTAGCAACCTCACTCCAGGTTTCTTTTAGTATTTCCAATTCGTAGTCCAAAATCGGTACCGCTTTGATCAGAAGGTTCAATAATATAAGGATTCGAGAATGACACATATAATATTTCTTATGTGTAGCAATTGTAATAGACGGTTTCGTGACTTGCTAGGTAGCTTAATTACCTCAAAAATGAGGCCCAGGAAAATTACAGGTGGATACGCGAATGAGATTTCAAACACTTTGTCACGACGTACGTTGACGTAGATGCCTCTTACGACGTGCTAAATACACGCATAAGCTTATGTTGGATTCTAATATAGAGCAAAAGAATAGACAATTTCAGAAGGTATCTTGAGCGATGACTTATGGTCAAACATTTTCTAACTTATCAGGCATATCTATAGCAACAATTATTTGATAACATTCAGTTATATTTAATTTTATTTTTCATTTAAATCCAAATTTGTATTGTTCTTCACCTCGTTTGCTGTATTACTAAATAAAATAACTGATTAGGGTATTTTGGCCAATATAAACTAATATTATATATATATATCTCACTAAAATTACTTCGATACTTCAGTCACTCTAATTATACTTTATTTAAAAATTAAAAAATATTTTGTGTAATGATCTCTATTATAGCGTATACGTATAAAATACATAAAGTATGATATATACCTATATATATAATGCATCGTATAATTTAATTAATATTAATATAATAATAGTTGAGTCCTAAGTCAAGCTAAAAATAATTAGCAAATTTCACATGGTACTATATATGACATAATTAAGATAGAGGCTTCAACATTATTATGTCGTGCATATCATATGTATTTCATTCTAAGTACAAGGTATTTTACATTGGAGATAGTGAGTTTATAATTTATGCAAACTTATAAACATTTATTGACAAACCTTAAGCTCTTAAATAGGCTACAGAGTTTAAGTGAAATAAAAACAGATTTGTCAAAATATCCTTAAAATAGCTATAAATAATAGAATTAATACATATAATACTAATGTCCAGAATAGGTTCGTTTCTTGCATATTATTGATGTTACATTAACTTAAAAAAAAAATAATAGTTTTTATATAACAAATAATTTAAATTGCTACGTGATCATATAGACTTTATTGAGGGAAGTAAGTTATTTATGATTCTTGTATGAAGATGTATATATATTATATATACCAACCTCATAAGATTTAAGAGCTCAACATGAGAGTTTTATTAAATAACTCAGATTTGACAGAAATATGAATTATATATAATACACTATATAAATATAATAATAAAAAAATAAAAATAAGTTTATGACTCTATTTCCGTGGCTTTAATTATCAAAGTTATTAAGTTAACTATAAAATAAAATATAATAAAAAAAAATATTTATATAGAGATAATATATATATATTAATGAAAAAATATTGTTGATGATGTTTAGATTTCGTGGGGTGAGGTTGTAGTTGTGTCTTTATATATTTTGCTTTCTTTTTAAAATAGTTAAACCAATATCCTCGTCTCTTACTATTTTTTAGAAATTGTTGACAAGAATATTTAATAGTGGATATAGTATACATAATACGAAATTTATTTGAGCTGTAACTAATATGAGCTAAACAAATTGTACTACTACAATATATTTATATTGTTTTCAATAGTTAACATTATTTTAAATTGCTTACTGTGTTAGTTTTAATTCATTTCATTCTAATTCTACTAGTTTATTAAAAGATAGATGTGTAACAAACAAAATAGTTAACTCTATAAATACTACTATTATTGCTAATCTTTTGAGGTCAAAACCCTTCAATGACACTGGAGAGATTTTTAATGGCAACTAATATGTATATGTAAATGGTTCAAGTTTGTGGATAAATCTTTTATTATTAGATCTTTTGAATTAAGTAGAGTATTACTTGAAACGTCACTTAAAATTATGGTACACTTCTAATTTGTTTAACATAATATATAAGTTTTATAATATATTACCGTGTTCGCTTATTTCTTTTGATTTATAAAACGTAATTTAGATACAATAGTTCCGCAACTACAGTAATTATTAATAACTGATCTATTTACTTAATAACCATCTATTTATTCAATGATGATTATAGTAATTTGAAATTAAAAATTATTTGTTACCTTATGATAAAAGCGAAGAACCAGTTCAAATTTTTTCTTATTTTTTTTTTTTTTTTTTTTTTTTTTTTTTTTTTTATTATTTTTTTATTTATTTTATTTTATAACATAGTTTGCCTTACCTTAATATGCACTAGTAGCTGGGCTCTCTCAAGGAAGGGGTCGGACTTACAATATAATTCTCCATATAACTATAGAAGATCTTTAGGCATAATATATATAGTTTTAATTTAGTCGCATTATCGTATAATTTAAATTTGAGCTACTTGTTATTATTATATAATAATAAGTCGATTGTTTAGACTAGTGGATGAAAATTAGGGAATATGATACTATTTTCGTTTGCATTTAACCATATTTTATAGTTGGAAGTCAAAGTATAACCATTTTTTGTATCTGATGGTTGAGGACTTAATTAAATTAATAACTCTGGTTAATATAAGAATAAAGTGTAATAATGAAATACATTATAAGAACTTAATACACATACCTTAACATTCTACTATATCATATAATATTTATATTTAATAACCATGGGGGTATGTAAATGAGGGAGAAAAGAGTTGCAATGTAGAGAGAAAAGAAGTGAAGTGGACATAAGGAATTATTTCTCATAGTTAGTTAAAACAGCTAGTAGATTATTGGGCTATCTGTGAAACGCCATGGAAACATAGATAAATGAGGGAGTACTGAAGGCACAAGTGAAAGATTAATATTGAGTTTATCTTAAAACTATTTTTGCTTGAGAAGATACCTTCGAAAATAATATTCATGAGGAAATGGGAAATTGCGTTACGACACAGTTGACTAGCATCTGATCAAGCGTATTTTTTAAGAAAAGGTGCAACCTTAATTAAAAGTAAAAAGGTCAAGAAATAATAGTTGTTGCTATTATATTACCTGCTGGAAATATTGAGATTGGAGGACATATATATTTTGATAAGCGTTATTTTACAATAAGGCGACTAAATATTTTATTAAGATTGTATTTTGGTTACGGAAGATCGATTTGACTTATTTGTGAACAAGTAAGGTTTAGTTTGATAAGTATGTATGAACTACTTTTGGTTGATTACTTACATTTTAATTTCTGCAACAATATTTTTGTGCTAGTGTATCCTATTTATTAGGTTCTCTTACATTCTTATAAAATTTTAAGTAAACTAATTATTTTTATTAATTATTATGTTATGCATCATAATATACTTTTTTATATATTACTACTCATATTATATTCATGACTAATATATTCTTTATATTTATACTATTAAAATATATATTTTATGGATTTTACTAATAATTTTCCATCCACAGGTAATACATCTTGCATAGTTATATCACACTACTTGCAGTTCCTAGGTGATTGTTATAATATAAAATATCAAGGTTAGTTTAAAAAAAATATTTTTAGGTACAAGTAGTCGCTAATATATATATTATATTCGGATTGTTAACTATAACTATCTCATTATTTAGGGTATTATATAATTGCTAAGAATTTATAATTAGCTATGTATGTTTATTCTAAATACATTTTCTTATTTAATCTCTTTAATTATATATAATTTTAATAATTATAAATTCATTAATAATATGTTTAACTGTTTTTGTATATGTGCTCTCAATGAGTATTGATATATTATGATAAATACTATATATATATATATATATATTATATATATTATAAACTTTATTTATGAAATAACTCACATTACTATTAACATATATATAGTATACCTACTTACTCATACTATTTATACTTTTGCGTATCGGTTATAAGACTAAATTTATTAATTCTCCAATCATTTAGTATTCAATGTAATAATCTTGATATTTAATATTAAAGAACGTTTTCATAGATAGTTTTCTTTGGGTCTAACTAAATCTGTGGGCTGGTATGTTCAAAGCCATCTTTAGTTCCTTAGTTTTATTTTTGTTTTTGCAGAATCCATCATACATCATATATATAGCTTATATTTATATATATAATATTATTATAATTATTGTTATTTATTATTATTATTTAATTTAATTATATATTATTATTATATTATTATTATTTATATATTTATTATTTCATTATTATTATTTATATTATATTATATATTATTATTATATAATTCATAATTATTATTATATTTTATATTATTAATATATTATTTATTTATTATTCTGTTGTTGTAGTTGCTTATTTACTATATTTATGTTGTTATGTGAGTCTTTGTCATTTATTGTCTATTAGACTTATTATATTTATATTTATTATTTATTATTTAATATATTATTATTTAATTACTAATTATTATTATTATTATTATTTTATATTACTTTAAAGTTATTAAAATACTTATTAGTTGTTTTATTCCTATAATATAATAATATTATTTATTACAATATCATTACTTACATTTATACATTGGTAAACCTGTTTATATTCATGTGGTTATTTATTAATTATACTATATTCACTTTATTATTTTGTTACACTGAAACCTATATTCAGAGAAACTTTTTTTTTTTCAACTAATCTTAAATATTCGTCTATTAAATATGATCATGTATAATTAGATATATTTTGTGGTTTTTGTTTGATTTTGTTTTTGTTTGTCCTAATCAATTCCATTTATTATTGGCAACTCATGTGTGAATCATTTAGTAATACATTGCTACAAGTAAAAGTCTTATATTTTGATAATTTCTGATGATTGGATCTATACTTTCTATGATTCTGAATAGTTCATTTTTGTATTTTTTCATTGTCCAGTTTTATTTTTAGACCAAACGACGATCACTGGAAGAAAAGACATTAATTAGGTTGGATTTGTCTGAAATTAACAGTATTACTGGTTTCTCATGGTATGCCTACCCTCCCATCATTTTGTACGAAATTAATTCTAATTACATCCTTTTTTTAACAAAAAGGCGATATAAGAATAGTATAAAATATAATCATCTATTTCGTTCTATTTTTATCTTTGGATTGCTTTGCATAAAACTCTTTATATTAATATTTAGTTATTTATATTATATATTACTTATATATTATACTATATTGTTATTAAGTATTTAATTATTAGTGGTATTAACTTATATTAATATAATTATGATATATATATATATATATTATATATATAATTAATAATTACAAATAATGTATTCATTTAATATTTAAATATATATATATTTAAATATATTATATTATAAATTATTATTATATATATATTAATATTAATTATTAATATATATATTATATATAATATATATATATATATTAATATATTATATTTAATTATTAATATAACCTATCTGGTACATAAGTGTTTATATATTTATTTTTCTAAGATACATTAAGGAATAATTACTTTATATTTATTCATTAGTGGTACAAATTTGAATTAAAGAGTAAACATTTTTCTATTGAGGTAAAATATGATAATTGATTTTCTACACGATATAGATTTTATAGAAGCCTTAATGAATATTTTAAAATAAGAATAACACATGTGTTCTGATAAATATGGGCATCTAAATTATGATAATTCGGAGATCTTCATAATTATTTTTTTTCAGTCTCATATTCGAACTTTTTTTTTTACCTGTAATTTGACAGAGAAATTTTGACCAAACTAATATATATAAAAGATATTTTAGTCACATAATTCTAAAAAGCAATTTTAATTTATTTAAATTTTATAGATATATATATACTATATATATTTATTATATATTTAATATATTATTTAATAAATTTTATAATAATATATTATAATATATTATATAATATATATATATATTATATATATTGTTCATATGAATATTATTTTTATAATGGTTACACTATAAGTTATATATATAATATGATATATAATATAATATATTTTTTTTTCTATATACTATATATATATATTAGAGAACTGACAGGGGGGTCCTACAGTAAAACAAATTTTATATATTTTGAATCGCTCGAGGTAAAATGTCTACATCGAGGTTGTATTATAAAATATTTTATTATATTTTTTATTTTTATTTTTTATATATTTTTATTTATATAGATATATTATTTATAAATTTTATATTTATTAATTGTTTATCGATCATCATATTTTAATAGGAATATAACTCTTAGGTAGTAATACCTGCAAAATGGCAGGAGTACGGGGTCTTCGGCCTCTCCGTGCTCGTTTTCTGCTGACTTTGAACAAATATGTCTGATCTCGCCGGTGGTGGGTCGCAGCGTACATAAATCATACATCTTCCCCGCGCCGGATATTATATAATATTATCTCAATACGGGGTATTAGGTCTCCGTACCTACTCTCGGCTTCTATTTTTGGTAATCTTTGGGTGTCGCGGGAGGGTTTACTACCGCCTAATTATATACCTTCCGGGAAGAATAGAATGTATTAGTTTAAAATTTTCAAACTTAAAAAAAATTATTTCAACTACTATATAGAATCTTTTAGGTATGAGTGAATCGTATGTAGACCGTACGTATAGGGGACAGAGGGTGGTCCGTGATTTTCAATACCTACTCACGAGCTAGGGATAGTCGGTAGGTAAACTACCTACCCGCGACACTCCTATACATAAAGAAGACTCCAAATATAGTAAAGCGGGGTGTTCATAAGTGAAGATAACAAGCTGCTCGCATGAAGTAATACGATTTAGTCTAAAAGAAAAGGAATTTATATTACTTTCTATAACGATATACTTGAGGCTACCGAAGACCCCTAGTCTCCTGCAATCTTTTTGCGGTTTTTAACCTATTATATATAGTAGGTATTCTCTTAGTAAAATAAAAAAAAATTTACCTTAAAAAAAAAAAAAAAAGTTAAATCCATCCTTAGAATTTTCCGCTGATTCCAAATATATATATAATATATATATTATTTTACTGTAGGCCTGCTATGTTTCTTCTCTAAGCTATCTGT
>JABUQX010088837.1:45000-52500 GCA_015478945.1 Trachelipus rathkii
ATATATTATATATATATATATTATATATATATATATTATAATATATATATATATATATATATATATATATATATATATATATTTTTTTATATACTGTATAATTCTCAGTTTATCAGTATTATTTTATTTCTTTTTTAAAAATGACTTGAAACCACATTGATCGAATTTATTATTATGTAGAAATGAAATATACTTATCTTAATGGTTAATAGCTAGATTAATTATTAATTAGAAAAAAAAGTGGTCTAAAAAATAAAAATAACAAATCATGATTTTTTAATAAAAAAAATACGTAAACAAATCAGTTGATTTTAAATATTTGATCTTTTTTTGTGGCAATCCTGCTCTAGAATCTAGGCCTGGGGATAATAAAATTTGTAGAGGGTATACATTATTATTATTATTATTATATTATTATTCTTATTATTATTATTATTATTCATTATTTTATTATTATTATTATTATTATTATTATTATTATTATTACTTATTATTATTCAATCTTTTATTTTATTATTATTATTAATAATTATAATTATAATTATATTATAATTAATAATTATTATTATTATATTATTATTATTAATATTAATATTCATTAATATTATTAAATTTATTAGTTGATTATATTATATATTATTATTATTATTATTATTATTATTATGATTATTAATTATTATTAAAAGAATTTAACATTAGCGTAGACGTAATAAAAAAAAAATTTACTAAACTGTTTAAGCAAAAATTTTTAAAATTTTTAAATAAAAAGTCCATAATTTTCTTACTTAAAATGAATTTATTTTGAATTTAAAATGTTTGTGCGGTGAGGAACAATAAGTTGCTCTCCCATGTTGTCAGAGGTTAAAGCGTCATCCTCTTATCCAAAAAAACGTTAGCCGCTTTCTGGAAAAACAGCTTTTTAAACTTGAAGACCCGTAAGAACTTTATAGAAGTTGCGTTTCCAGAGCCGAATGCAAGCCCGGGCGGGCACACAGACGCACATGCAGCGTTTCAGAGCCGTTTGTGTAATTCATACTCAAGTAAACGTCACAGTTCAGGTGCCCGTTGTTAAATCTCGATTTCGGGAATTAATAACGGGCGGGCTGCCGCGGGAAGAATATTTGTTTAAATAAAAACATCATTTTTTTACAAAACTGCGTCGAAAATGGCTTGCAATTTTTTTAATATTTAGTTAACTTTTATAAGGATACTAATTATCGTATCATTTCATAAATAGATACTATAAGTATAAGAGTCATGGGCGTAGGCAAGATTTCATTTAGGGGGTGGCAAAGGTTGAGTGTTATTATATACTATATATATATTATATATATATATATATATATATTAATATTATATTATATATATTATATATATATATCTATATTATTATATTATATATATTATATATTATATATATATAATATATATAATCATTTATAATAACGTTTGTAATTAATAATTATACTTCTTATCATCGATTAATGTTATCCTTTTTCAAGTTTTTCGCACTATAAACTCTTTAAAAACTCGTCTGGCAAAAATATAGGTTATTTTTTTTATTTCGCAAGAATTTTAGGGGGACAAGTGCCCTGCCCCCCTGTATATGCAGCATGATAAAGTATTGTTTCAATTGCAAGCTGATCCGACGGGCGCGCTCGGGCGTTTCCAGGTACTCAAATTTCTGTTCTCTGATGGTTAATGTTAATTTTTTTCAATTCGAAGCTTTCCGAGTCGATTTTGCACCGGGCTGCATCGGGCTTCTGGAAACGCAGCTAATAGTATATTCCTTTTTACTTAATAAATTTTTGATCCGCTATCCAAATTTTGGCTTGCAGAAAACTAAGAGCTCACAGTATGGATATGACAAGATGACAGATAATTCTAGAGAGACTCCATTGTTAATTAGACAGGTTTAAAGTAGAAATAGCTTGCGTTTCCAGAAGCCGAGTTGCAGCCCGTGTGCAATCGACTCGAAACGCTTTCGAATTGAAAAAAAATTTACATTAACCAATCAGAGAACAGGAAATTTTGTACCTGGAACGGCGAGCGCCCGTGGATCAGCTGGCTATTGTAGCATACTCTTATCTTATTGTATCTACTTTATGGAAATGATACGTTATTTAGTGATTTAATATAAAGTCTTACTAAATATTAAAAAAATTTGGCAGCCATTTCCGACACATGTTTTGTAAAAAAGATTTGTTTCTAAACAAAGTATTCTTCTGCGCAGCCCGCCCGTTTATTAATTCTCAAAATCGAGGATTTAACAACGGGCGCCTGACTGTGCGTTTACGTGACGTAGAAGTGCGCAAACGGGCTCTGGGAACGATGCATGTGCGCCTGTGTGCCGCCCGGGCTTGCATTCGGGCTTCTGGAACGCAGCTTATGTAAGGTGTGCTGAAGTCTGAAAAGTTCCGGTTCCCGGCCGGAACTCTCCGTGGAACTTTTTCAAGGTTTTCCGGAAAGTTTCGTTCCGGCCGCAACATAATATTCTGCTCCAGATACATCCTTTATTATATATATATATAATATATTATATATTTATATATTATATATATTATATATAATATATTATATATATTTATTAATTATATATATATATATATTATATATTATATATTATATATTAGTAATTTATAGTATATATATATATATATCATATATTATATATTTATATATATTAGAGGTGCTACCGAAATTCCGGCCGAATTTGCATTTTTTTCCGGTTTGGTTCCGGCGGAACCGGATTAATATCTACTTCTGAGAAATACTTTGCTTGGAAGGATTTTATTTTACATACCATAGCCAATCTTTTAACAAAATATATTGTAGCCTTGTGTAGCATTCATAAACAGTGTATTACATACCTACAGTATTTAAATAAAGTTTACTAAAATATCTCAAAATATAGGATAATAAGATATCATGTGAATTCAAATTTTAATTTCCAAATTATATATATATATTATATATATTATACTAATATATATTATAATATATCATTATAATATTATTATATTATATTATTATATATAAATATATATTATATATTATATTATATATACTATATATATATATATATATAATATATATATATATATATTATATATATATATAGTATATTTATCTATATATATATTATTATATATATATATATATATATATATATATATTATATTAGTATATCGGTACATCCGCATCCGCATCCGCATCCGCGGAGCATCGCACATTATTAAAGATCCGCATCCGCATCCGAATCGCGCTTTGCCCTGCGGCTGTTGCGCGGATGTTTATTGTCGAGACTTTGATAAAGAATTTTATAATAACAAATATGAAGAAGAAAATAAAAATGTAAATGAGTTGAAGGCAATTAAAAAACGGCTTGATATTCCATATCTTGATGTTATCAAAGACATTACAACTCGCTGGAATAGTACACTTCATATGTTGGAAAGAAGTATTGCTCAAAGAACTTCTTGCTTCGTACGCCAGTTCGTATTCCAAAGTTAACATTCTTATTAATGTGGCAAATGACATCATATCACACTGCATTAAGCTATTGAAACCATTTCAAGAAACTAACCAAAATCAGCGCCTCTACAGCTACTGTCTCTTATGTAATACGATTAACCTAACGCTAAGGAAGCATTTTGACCATCTTCAAATGAAAATGATGACGGTTAAAAAAGAATGAAAGATGTAATTAAACTAGAGGTATAAAAACGCTTTGGTTCTGTGTGGAAAATAATGACCTCTCTATTGCAACTTACTTAATTACGTTTAAACGCAAGTTTTTTTTGTAAGATATTAGAACAAGTTAGATCGTTACTTTGTGGTTGAAGAACTTCAATCCGAACAGTCTATTAATATGCCACCACCCATTTAAAGGAAAAAAACAAATCTACAAAAAGAAAAAAACCCCAAAAAAAACCAACAAGTAAATCAATAACAGCTTCACTGGAAGAATTTCTACAAGTCCCAGTAGTTGTGAAGAAACCAAAACGCTTACAAAAGATGTAGTGAAATGGTTGAAACTATCAAAAGAAAAACCGATTAGATCAAAATGATGATCTACAATCAGTTGGTGGAACGTTAAGCAAAATCTTTTACCCCGCTTTGAGTAAACTTGCAGGAAACTTAATCATAAAGTACTATTAATTAGCCATCCATTAAAAGAAAAAAAAAAAAATATACAGAACCAAAATCTTCTACAAGTAAAGTCAATAACAGATTCACTCGGAAGAATTTCTATAGTCGCAGTATGAGAAGAAAACACACGCATTAATCAAAAGATGCAGTGCAATGATTGAAACTATCACCACCAAGAAAAGACGCTTGATACAAATAAATGAACGATCCTATCAGTTGGTGGAGTTTTAATTAAGCAAAATGCAAATGTTTACCCACACTTAAGTAAACTTGCAGATACTGGCTGTCCTCCATTAGTGTTTTCAAGTAAGAGAGTTTAGCAATGCTGGGCATATATGATGAATAGAGAAACAACTCTCAGCAGAAAAGGCAAAAAATTGATGTTCTCTCAGCACAACTTACCATATTTGGAATTTCAATACTTAGTGCAAAAAGTATAGTAATCCATGTAAAATTCTCTTTATTAAGGTCGGAGGTTTGGAATGAGGTTGATGGGGTCCATTTGGTTTGGGTCCCGTTCAGCACCCTGGTAACAATTATATTAATAGTTTGTGGCTAAAACTCGAAATATATATATTATATATATATATATATATATATATTTATATTATATATTATATATATTATATATTATTATATATATATATATAATATATATATATATTAAACACCGCATCCGATCCGATCCGCGGATGTTAAATCAAACATCGCACGCTCGCGGATGCGAAAATGACATCGCAGCATCACTAATATAAATATATATATATATAAGAGGTGGGCACACCGTTCTTTCCGTTACTCCGTTACTAACGGAACTAGTTTTTTCAGTCGGAGTAACGACTCGTTTACTGTTTTTATTCTACATGTAACTTCGGAATAAGTTCCGATATTTTTTTCTCCGTTACTTTTTTAGGTCCGTTACATTTTGTTCGACTTTCTTTGAATGTTGAAAGCCAATTGACCACCCCGATCAACTAAAAATCCTTTGATATATTATTAATATGTTATATATCTATATATTATATTTTATATTATATATCTTTATATTCTATTTTTATATATTATATATTTATATTATATTATATATAATTTATATATATATATATATATATATATATATATATAAGGATAAGGGGATTTTGCATAGAATATGAAATAGGGATGGTTTGTTTGTTCGTAACTGATGCGAATGAATGTAAACTAGAAAGTGTGGTGGGAACACTTCGAAAATCTGCATAACATTGGCGTAATGAAGAGGTGGATAGGGAATGTGTGTGGGTTTGATGGTGGTAGGTATAGGTTTTTTGGGCATGAGGTCATTAGAAAGGAGGAGGTAATGTGTATAGTGAGAAGTTGAAGAATGATAAATCTGAAGGTATAGATGAAATTACTGGGGAAATGATCAAGAGCGGAGGCGAGATGGGTGATTGATTTGGATTTGGAAGTTGTGGGGTACAAAATGTTCTATGGAGAGCATAGTCGAGAGATTGGAGGAAGAGCAGTAATAGTACCCTTATATAAGGGTAAATGAGATAAGGGCAATTGTAGGAATTATAGGGAAATTAGTTTACTAAGTGTAGTAGGGAAAATATACACTTATATTTTGGTCTTGAAAAAATGAGTCGAGTGACTGAGAGAGGATGATTGTTGAAGAACAAGGTTGGGCTTTAAAAGTGGAAGAGGATTTGTGGATCAAATGCTTTACATTGAAAAAAATGATTGAGAAAATAGGGAGGAGAAAGAATAAACTGTAATTTTAGGGTTTTTTGTATTTCCAAAGGCGCATGAAATGTTAATACGGCAGCTCTATGGGCAAGGTGTTATTGATATATGGTGTTGGTAGTAAGCTTCTGAATGGAATATAGAAAGTATATATGACGATAGTAAAGCGTGGTGTAAGAATATATGGAGTTGTAAGTGAATTGTTTCTAATATTAATAGCGGAGGGAGGTAGGGATGTGCTAATGTCTCCTTTGTTATTTAATTTGTAAATGGAATGGGGTTTGAAAGAATTAGAGGTGGGATGGTGTTAGAATCGGGTTTTGGAGTCGTTTCAAAATTTTCCGACTCGACTCCGACTCCATTCAAATTACGACTGACTCCGACTCCGACTTCACGATTCCGACTCTGACACCGACTCCGAATCGACTCCACTCTCTTCAAAATTCGACTCCCCGACTCCACTCCACAATCTCGGTTGAATGATGGGAATGGAAAGAGAGTGGAGGATGCCCTCCTATTATATGCGGATGATTTGGTTTTGTGTGGCGCATCTGAAAAGTTTTTGAGAGGATTGGTAGAGAGATTTGGGCAGGGTGTGTAAAAGGAGATGTTTGAAGGTAAACGTAGATAGAGTAAGGTTATTGTTGTGAAGCGAGGACAGTCCTCGGTGTGAGTTATGCTAGATGGTGTGGAGGGCAGCTGGAACAAGTGTCTGGTTTGAATATCAAGTATAATGTTGGATAAAAGGGAACGCATGATGCGAGTGTAGTGGAAAGTTGTGAATGGCAGGAGGTTTGCTGGTGCAATTATATCGTTGGTGGATGCAAAAGGACTAAGTCTTGATGCGCTAGGGTCTTACATCGAGGGCATGTCTTTTAATAATAATGATATTGTTGAAATTTAATCTACACAACCAATAAATTACTTAGATATGTAATTAATGTCATATTGAAAACCTAAAAGTAACGGAGTA
The DNA here is from genome assembly GCA_015478945.1 of Trachelipus rathkii. Classification (NCBI taxonomy): domain Eukaryota; kingdom Metazoa; phylum Arthropoda; class Malacostraca; order Isopoda; family Trachelipodidae; genus Trachelipus; species Trachelipus rathkii. The sequence goes on from JABUQX010088837.1 coordinate 51,848, forward strand.
ACGGAGTAAAGGCTTGTTACTTTTCTTTCAAGAAACGAATTAACGATAACGCAATACTTTTATTCGAGTAACGGAGTACGTAGGAACTACTTTTTTGAGTAACGATGCCCACTTCTTTTAATATATATAATTATATATATATAATTATATATATAATTTTATATTATTTATATATATATAATATATATATGTATATATATATATATATATATATATATATATATATATATATATTATATATATATATATTACTATATTCGCAATGGAGTGACACAATATATTTTCAAACTCGCTGTTAGGCCAGTGAGCAGTTAAAGAAATAAAGGACTCGTTTGAATATTTAAGCCTTTCCATATATCTGCAGTAAATGATATCTGATTGGCATTAGACTTACTTTTGAATACTGCTGATGCTCAATTTACTTAGAAGGTTGATAACTTCTTCTCTACAAATATTTTTCTACTAGGAAATAAGAGATTTTGTTTGAAGATTGGCAAAAAGTTCATGATCCTGCTCTTGCAGGGATTCTGAATTGGGTGGTTACTCATCTGCAATAAAATTTATTAATTTCTGAATTGCCTGTGATTTGGGGGTCATTGATATGCCAATTTTTTTTTTTTTGGGTGGGGGAAGAAATTTCCGTCAAGAACTCA
>JABUQX010088838.1:0-31572 GCA_015478945.1 Trachelipus rathkii
AAAAAGAAAACAAAAAAAAAAATACTACGCAGCCTAATCACGGTGATTCGATCGGTTAGGGCTAGAGAGACGTCAATAAGGAATTCCGAGTACAGTACCAAAGTTTTGAGTGAAAGATGACGTATAGGTCAATCACGCCGATGACTCAGTTATTTTCAAGACGTTAATGTGTGGGCTATGCTAATGTGATCATCTCTTAGAATGAGTCTTGGAAATTTAACGTGCGTTTACAGGAATGGGCGAACCACATAAGGTTAGGTTCGCGAGAGGAAGAAGGTAGCAGGTTCTTCGATTTCCCTTTTTTCTTTATAGTACTGCTGAGGTTTTGTGGGTGAGAAAGGAAAGCCATAGGAATATCCCATTGTGAAATATTCTCAATAGCTAGGTGAAGTGCCCGTTCAAAGGAATGGGCCCTGGCCGCGCGGCCATACTATAGCGCAGAGGTAGATTCACGCAAAAAAGAGAAAATTGACCGTCGCTATGGGATAGACACAGTAACGAGTTCATGTTAATCTGAGAGCAGGGAGGATAATAGTTTAAAAAGTAAACGTGGCTTGACTAGAAAGCTAAGAGCACCGAGCTTGGGTGATCTATTAGACACAAAGAGATTATAAAAAGAAGGGAGCTGTCCTCAGAACTAGGGTGAGTGGAGTTTTAGAAACCCAGTGCTCTCAATTGTCATAAGCTTTCCAGGTCAAAATGACGAACACCAAAGAACCATTTTCGCGCCGAGTTAGGAAGGCCGCATCCTGGATGTCATGATCCGTTTTTAAAACATGTGGGAGGGGTCCGCAGCCAAACGATTTATACGGAAGCCAAACTTAAAGTTTTGAAAAAAGCCGCTGCGTCGGACTCTCCAAGCTCGGAGAAGTCGGGTCCCGAAACGCCATTTTCTGCGATTAACTGTGCAAGTTGAAGGTCACCGAAATTGTCTTTTGTTATTCCGCTAACTGTGTGGGTCTTTTCCCCAGGTGGGAATGGAATTTACAAGCTGTGCAGTCCAAATAGAGTAGAACGACGAATCTCGATCTCCAAAATTTTGGACTCTCAGTGTTATATAACAGATCCTGCGAAGTAATGCCTGCATGCAGAGTGGAACTTATGCGGTGCAATTACAATGAAATCATGTTGGGGCCAAGGGGCGCCATCATGCTGTTTGCCAGTTGCAGGTTTGTTTGATGACTCTGCCAAGAGACAGGATATCGTAGTCTCCGTGAACTGTGAAGAAGGACTGTTATAAGAGGATGGTCTTTCCCTCTTCGTTGTAAGTCTGTAGCGCCAGTGTAATTTTCAGATTTTTGACAAGGCTTCAGGAAAGCAGCGTCGCAGTAGCATACCAAACATAGAGGCGCGTAGATGCTTCTGCCAAACACAATTGCTGGTGCCTTGGACACATTGCACATGGTGAACAGTGGTAAGAACAGAGCTGCATACGAGTAGTCATCCGAGGCCACGTAACGGATCTGCGGTGAAGAATCTGTTGGAGCTGGCGCAACGATAATTTCGTGCAACTTTCCAGTACTTATCCAAGTTGATTGTGCAACTTTCCACACTATGGAGTTGACAGTCGAAGTCATAAGTGCAAAGCATTGTTTCAGTATTTGGCGATTAATTCGACAGATCTCCGCTGCATCTGCTTTGAAGATAATCATGTTTTGAGATGTGTGGGTCCTTTTGTTATGTCTGTGGTTTTTATATTCTTGGTAAGCTAAACCCTACGCACGACGCAAACCGTCCCCTAGGGCTACGCAACGCCTCATTCGGCACACTCTTGGGACCCACCAAGGGGGTTGCCGAACGTCTACCTGCGAAAGGTGAATGCAAGCTTCCGCTGCTGCATGACAACTTGCTGAAAGAAGTTAAAGGCCTCATCAACAGTCGGAAACCCCTTATTGAAAGGGAGAGAGTGGCGATGCTGTAATTGCTAATGAAAAGGAACCCACCCAGCTCGGTCATAACGCCAGCTGGATGGGATTTTAACATTGGCCCTAGGGCTCAGTGACGAGTCGCCTTTAAGAGCTATTGAGAATGGTTCACTGCCCGCGTATAATGTACCAAAGCGAACCAAGTGAAGTCGATCCAAAAAAAATGAGTGTTAAACATCCCAGGGAAAAGGGTGTAGAAGATCTACAAGATTCTTGGACTTAGGCGATGAGAGTCGCCCATTTAGGTGGTGACGAAGATGAAGTCTCCCAGTATAACAACAGTTGAGGAAGCGTTTGTAAAAGCTCGGATGATGGTCAGTTTCATAAACTCGTCTACTCGAGCCAAACTGTGCAGTCTATTGGACCAGCAGATTCAGCTGCTGCATTGCTATGATACGTCTGTGTTGGCATACAGAGCTGGGAGCTTTGAGAATAGGGATAGACAATTGAATTGAGATACTTACTACCGCGCTCCCTCATTGTCATCCCTTATTAGGAAGGTTTATCGGCGCATTGTATTCTGTGAATGTTGGAGAATAGTCGCGTCGATAGCATAGGTGAAGTTCTGTGTACATGTTAATTGTTGAACGGAATCTTCAAAAATTAGAGTTGGTACCATTCGACTGAAGTTCCTTTGAAGGAAGGTGGCCACTTGCTCTGTTGGTTCTAATGAATAATATGAGGATAGTCTCTTCTGAACCACAATTGTGTCTCTATGTGGCTATAGGGATAATAATTGAGAGGAGGAAAAGCTGAGACTTGGGGTCCCGACAGGAGGTAGGAATATACCTGGTGGTAAGGAAATAGTCGCTACAACGGAGATTTTCTGGTATGCACGAGACCGTTTTGTGAGAGTATTGCCATGAAAGCGAATATGAGTCTAGTTCAACCAAGTTCATGTTTTGTATGTGGACTTGGGTCGTTGGCAGAGCAAATCATGTGCTCATTTCTGGGAATGAGAGTTATCAGTATTTGCCAAGCAAGCAGATCTGAAAAGAAAAGTGTGGAGAATATGGGGATGTTTGCATGGAAAGGTGTTACCGGAAAGGTTATATCTTTTTGAGAGGGAGCTGGAGTAGCGATATTGGGTTCCGCTTGGGTTTACGAAAGTCTGATAGTGGAGACTTTGTTATCGAGTCATCAGATGGGTTATTTTGGGAGACTGCAATTTGTGCTGAGTAGATTTCTGAGTCTCCTTTCGTACATCCAACAGCTCCAGAACGCTTGGAGCGTTTGCGGTGTTTGCGTTGAACGGTCTTTCATTCACATCACTCGGAAGCGCAGGAAGAGAGTGGGTCGTCACATCAAGCTCTATTTGGATCATAAATACCATTTCATCCCTAAGGTGTAGAATCTTTTAGGGAGTGCTGAGATAGGATATTCGGAAGAAGAGTTGTGGGAGGATTCAGAAGAACTGGAATAATCCAGCAAGCTGTCAGAGGATTGGTTGACTGGTTGTTCAACAGTTGTAGCTTCTTGGGTACAATCTATTGATGCTAATCCTTTTGTCTCGGAAATTAATAGGCTTATGGCTAGGTCTCTTCCGAGTTGCATTTTTTATATCTGGGGTTGGTGTATTCTGCTTTAGAAATTCAGATGTTTTATATTTTAGCGAGTAATCTTTGCCTTGGTGCTTAATCCTTTGTTTCTGTTTAGGGACATCTTCATGAGTTGGAGTAATGGTGGGAGACATTAGGGAACAAAGACGCAGGCCTCCTACGTGAGTTTGGTCAACTCGTAGGGAGGGAATGCTCTCCAAACTATGTGGAGGATGAACAGACTGTTTCATTGGTGGTCAATTGAAACTTATCACTCGGGATAGGGCTGTTGACGACATTTTGGGCGGAGATTTCATTGAAGAATGTTTTTGTACCGTTTGAATAATCGGCAGTGCAGGAGAGCAGGTTACAGAAACTGCTCGAGTTTCATTGGGATTTGTGGGAAGAGTTCTACTGGACTGAGTTTTGTCGGTGGGTTGACACGTAGAGGCGGTGGGGCTGCTGCAATTGTAGCATAGGATATTGTAGGATATTTGTCTTTGAGCTGGTGTATGGCATCTCTCCTGCTCAATTTTCGTAAGGTGCATAATTCCAAAACCTGTTCAAACGGGTAAGACGGGCATTTAAGGAAAGAGGCACTGTGGGGTTCTTAACAGTTTTTGCAGAGTGGTGTGCTTTCACAGGGAATGGGAAATCCATCTCCGCAGACTAAGCATATATTTTGCGGTCCCCTACAGTATTTTCGGGGATGACCAAACCGCTGGCATTTAAAGCAACGTCTGGGTTAGGAAATAAACGTGCGAACACTGTAGCTTGTAAACCCAATTTTCCCCTTAGCAGGTGGAAAAAGGGGTGTTAAAGGTCAGTAGTAAACGAGGGTTTGGGATGTCAGGCGAGTTCCAACGTAGGGGGAAATTTGTAAACGTTAGTAACCGGAAATCTTTTCTGCTGTAGATTTCTTAGAACAACAGCTATATCTTCGTCTCTCTGTTCTAAGGAGTAAATAGTGCTTTTGGATGGGTTTCTTACTTCATCAGGAGTGGAAATCAGAGGGATGTTTCCGAAAGAAGTTAAGGATGACAAGATAGAACTTTGATTTCGGTTATCCGGTTAGTAGCTTGAACCAGAAGAGACCCATTTTTCATTAATGTGACTGGTGGTGGGGGTCTTCAAGTTCATCGCTAAGAAGGATGGTTCTTTGCCCAGTAAGAGCTTTGGAGGTAGTAGAACTCAGACATCAATATCTTTACCAATATGGTACAAAAAGCATCAAGATTACAAATTCCCAAAAGATACAGGAAAATATTACTGCCCCTCTAAAACCCCAAATAATCTGCAAACTGATAAAAAACGTAAGCCAATACTTCTCCTTAGCTCCTAAGACTCATTATTGGGAACCACTTAAAAATTCCTAGCTACAACCTGAGTCTGAATCTTTCACATCCATCTATAACCCCCGAAACCCTCCATGACATTACTTACCTATCTTAAATTTTCAATAAATTCTGGGAATTAAACTTTATATTCCCAGTACAGAAGAAAAATAATGCACAGGCTAAATCCAACAATCCAATCTTCTTTCCAATAATCCAATCTTCCTTTTTACCAGACTTAACTTTCTAGAAAGAAAAGACCATCATTCATACACATCTAACTTCTAACACCTCCTCCATAATCATACTCGATCACCACTGCTCTAACCACAACTTCCCAAAATATTATAAAGGGCCTCAACTAATTCCTTTCTTTCAAAACCATAGCCATTAATATAAACATCGTCCTTATATAAAACATACTAAACTCCCATGCTCAATGATTACCATAAGTTTTCTAATTTCTTATTAGGCCATGCAGCCCCAAAGGTTCCAACTAAAACCTTTCTAAATTTGACTTTGAGAATTCAAATATAGGAAGTTGCATAATAAACGGTTTTAATTCCCCCCTCCTCTTTAACCTATTTACAGTTTTCATGCCAATCCTATAAAGTCTGACCATACCTACAGCTACCACCACCACACAAATTTACACCCATCTGGCTCATTTCTAACAAAATGTCAGCCTCTAGAAAGATCTTCAGAAACCCTAATCAATCCTTCTACCATCTCAAAGGAAAACTATTGAACATCATTTTCCACTCAAGAAATCTCCAAAGAAATTATACTAGAGTCGCACATACAACTACTTCACTTTCTCGGCCCTCATTCATCATACATAAAACTGTGCAAAAGAAAAATTAAATAGTAATGTACAGACTCTGAGGTTAAACCCAAGAAGCTCTTGCAAATACTATTAAAGTAGAAATATAGTACGTTGTGCCTTTTTAAAATGTTTTAATGTTTTTTTTATTAACATAAATAGATATAAATTAGCCTATGTTGGTATACATAAAATATCATTCATCTGAAAAAAAAATTAAAGTAAATAATCATAATCTAGCTTAGCTTGTGGTATTCTACAATTTAATATTACTTTCTTTTTTTTTCTTTTCTTTTTTTTTGAGCTGGTGCCACATTCCCGGGCAGGGCAATGCTCTATTCATAGAAGCAGCAATAGATGTTAGAATTTATGCACCCAATCATATGTAATCTCATTTATTAACATGTAGTAGTAGATCTGTCAGAATGAATACGAGGAAAAGTTATTAGTTATTCAGAGATAATTTTTGGTATGAAGTTGGAAACTTTTGACAAAGATATTAAGAGAATTTTTGGAACGAAGTCGGAAACTTTTGACAGAAAGATATGCATGCGAAGAGTCAAGTGCACCTAATCTGTCATATCATCCCTGAAAAACCTCTTAGGCGAATGATATTTGCAAGAGTGATAGGAGAACAAGAATTTTTCCACTGTATGATTTATTGTCTAGCCTGAATGATATGAGAACAAGTACCATTGAACTCCGTATTTGTGGAGAAAATTGTTTTGTCGAAGTAGAAATGAACCTGTCATCCCATCAGCATTTACTTGCTTACACCCCTTGGCAGACAGAAGAGTCTTTAGTCAAAGCGGTACATTCCAGGGATAGGACAGAAACTACACAGTCTCCAATTAATTATCCCATTTAAGGTACCAGAATATTAGATTAGCTAGAGAAGGATTGCGATGCTGGAGAGAAGTCCATAAAATTAAAAGCTAAAATACTGTGCTCAGTTACCAAAAAGAACTGTCAGAGTATGTCTAGCTAGAGGGACGAGTGGGGAAGCATAGGGTAAGATTGTTTAGGAATTAGTGCGTCAGCAATATGATATGCAGGTTCTCCAAACCAACTGATCAAAATTGTTAAAATGTAAAGGGCTGCGAGGCTGGTAATTTTTTTCCCCAACTCGGCTCTACACTCAAAATTATTCCGCTCCGGTTTAATTTTAAATTTTGCAGCTCCTGATCCTACTCTGAAACCCTTTATTTTCTTTTTATGCTCTCAACGGATCCGCGCAGACTGGGGGTGGGAGGTGCAGGCATTCACCGTCAACGAATCATCGCGCAGACTGGGGGTGGGAGGTGCAGGCATTCACCGGAAACTGAATAGTTTAGAAGAACATGACGTAAGTCGAAAACAAAGCACCCCCACCCCAATTAACTGCGAGCCAGTCGCAGAAAAAAAATCCCACTTAAGGCTGCATTACATTGCGACAGATCCCCCATGTGTTATCTCTTCATTGTTAGGGTTCATTCCCCTCACAAAACCACGTCATTTACTCCTATTATGCACCATTCGCCTAGCTTCTGCTAAATTCACATTCCTTTTTTTTAGACTTTTATTGACTCGATTCACATTTTTTTCTTAGATCTCCGAGCCGGTAGATTCCAAACACACTACCCACTATACAACCGTTTAACCAATTGACTACCATCCATCCATTTCAAATGAACGAAACCATTTTGTAAGATACACTCATTTATTCTCTCATTTGCTCCTTTCGTCACCACAACTTCCTAATACGTTCATTCTTCATTTTATCAATTCTCACACCTAACGCCCTTAAGATTATTCATCTTAATAGACTGCATCTTAGATCTATACCTCAAAATTCCACATCATAGTTCCCACCATACTATAGCATTAATTAACACGAGGTGAGCAACATGCCCTCATGCGAGCACCCGGCTAGCTCACTCTGAGACTTATTCCTTTTGCATTCACCAAATCTTTAATTAATTGCACCAGCCACCTTCCTGCCACTTACCTTTCTTACTTCGCTCGGAATCTGCCGTTTCCATTTTATCCAACATACAACCTATAATATTTAACCTGCGATACCTGTTCCACCATCCAACATGATTTCACACTGCGACACTTTTCATCTGAGCCCAACCATCACCTTGCACTTTATCAAAACATTGGACTTTCAAACCCCTTTTACATTCACGACCAAACCACTTACAATACTCTCAAACTTTCTTCTGATTCGCCAAACAAATCCAACCACATTTCGGTCGAATATAGTAGGGCCACCTTCCGCTCCGCTTCCATTCCCCTGTTTCACTTATACAAATAGTTCCCCCTTGTCTGCGATCCATTACATAAAATTCTCCTTCATGACACCCGTACCCATATATAAATTGAATGGCATTGGAAATATAACTCATCCCTTCCCAACTTGGCTATAAAACATTCACTTCACCCAATTTATAGTTTCACACGCTTCACTATCAACTACATACATACATTTTAACTCCACTTCGGAAAACCTACCACAACACCATATATCAATAACACCTACCACAGAGCTACCCAATTAAGCCTGTTTTCAAGTCATAAATATGAGAACCAACAACACTGTATGCTTGTTACTCTCATTTCTACTCCATAACGTTCAAAATGATAAAAATTTCATCTACACTCGTCTACCGACTTCTAAAATGCCACCTAATCTTCAACAAGCCATCCCCGATAACACTTAGTCACTCAAGCCAAAATACCAGGCAAAGCTGGGAGCGCTGTAATTGTTGATGGATGAAGCAGGTTCATTCCTGTCTTCGGACTAAATCTTTGTTCTCCCCTCAAAATCCCATAGGTTCGATCGATGCTTGTTCTCAGGCCATTCAGCTAGAACAGTGCGTATCTGGTGCGTGAAAGAAATTCTCATCTTCTCCTCATCACTCTCGCTATTTTCATTCAAGCTAGAAATCCCGTTGCAGGAGTACTCTTCGGCGAGCAAAGCGGACTTCATTAAACGAAAAGTGCGGCTGCCCTCCTTGGTATCTCCTGACTGATAAAATCTTTCTGGCCTCTTGCCACAGAAACAGTTCTCTTAACAACTTCTTCGTAATCATCCTTTGACTCCTCTTATTTCGCTCTGCATGGTTCGGGGTTGCTAGAATACTCACACTGAAAAGGCCTAATCTCTTCGGCCCCCCTATTTCCTCTAACCCAACCCTGGACGATTCTGGCATCCTTTCTCCTACTCCTTTCCTCTCAGTTGGCCTATGCCTTTGCCTGTGATACATTTGATCGCGGGCATGGGCCTTCTGACAAATCTATGACGACGTTGCCCTACACGCACAACACGACCCTGACAATCACCGAAGAGTACCCATCATACACTACACACCGCGCGGCCCTAAATTCACTCATCGCGGAAGCCAGTAGCGTCAACTTCCCACCCACACAACGATGCACAACCGCGTCCCGACACAAAAACTGCTCCCATCCAATTAACAGACGAGCGACCCAATAACACACACTCAAGGATCTCTCACATAGTCAGTCCGTAAACACTTCCCCCACACGGCCCATCTCCTCGCACAATCATGACGCCCGGCTGAACTCGCACCCAGCCATACGACACGGACTAAGCCACTCCCGCCACCAAGACCAATCCAACACAGTGCTCTACCAACAAACAGACTATCCCTGCCAGCCCGGCGCACCACGCCATACACAACAACCCACAAACGCCGGGCAAAACTCAAAGGAGGCTAAGGCGCGTGATGCAGTCCTTCCCCGAGTTTTCGAGGGAGGTGTGCTTCGCGTAGGCTCATAACCAGCAGCACTCCGTGGGCTCGACAACCGAGCCGTCATGTCCCCTCACTCTACCTCGCGTCGTACGCTCCTCCCTATCGCCACTACAGATGATCCAAGCGCGCTACTCTCCTTATCCTACACCCAAGTTTCCGCACACCATTCTCATAGTAGTATGACAAGATCCCTGATCGCTGTCCTAGGTACCCACAAAGTCGTTTGTTGGGGGAGTCGTGCTAGATGCGATCAGGTGCTGAGCGTGGCGGAAAAGCTCCATGGAACATTCGAGGGGCCTGCTATCCCGCCCCTCGTTCAACTAATATTCTCCTATCTCCCGTCAAAACTAGCACTTTCCCAGTGTGGAAGCGCGGCATATGCCAGCCATATTCCGAAAAAAGGCGAAGCCGCTCTGCATCCTTCTAACCCTTTCGACCCTATAGCTCTTGACTTTCATTGCTATCTAAGATTCTTTGAAACCCTTGCTCAGACTCGTTCACTCGGACCATCTGGGAATCTCGATTCACTTCTTTCGATCGCGCGACGACGGTTTCGGCGCTCCGACCCGGTCTACGTGGCGATAACTTTATTAAACTAATTATGTTTCCGCCCTTAGGAACTCGGGAGACTTTGCTTTGGTGCGCTTGACATATCAACCAGCATTTGAACCCGGGTATGGCAACGGTCACTGCTCTCCAAAAACTCCCAAACTCCTTGGGTTCCTCCTCTCTCTGTTGCTTACTTATGCTAGCTTTCTTTCAAATCGCTCAGTATCGGCTGTGTTGGATGGCTGGGACTTTCTTTTTCTGTCACATAGTGGTGCTTCCTCAGGGGTTCTGTCTTGTCTCTTTACTTTATTCCGCTTTCATAATGATCTTATCACCTGCACACTCTAAACCTCTATCCACTCAGTCCCTTCAATCTTCACACTTATTTCAATCTCTCCGCTCGTTTTTACTTTCAGCATAATCAATATCCACCGGACAAAGCGGCGAACCCTCATCCAGAGATGAAGGTAAAGACAAAGTGAGAGGAAATACAACTTCGTCTTAACCCTTTCCGATTCTATCCGCTGATCTGGACAGAATTCCCGGTGGGGTCGACCTAGTTTGTGAAATTCAATATTAAAAATTTAACTGCAACAAATTTCTTTCTTAAATGACACTATCCAAAGTTTTCTATTTCCTTCAAAGGTTCTCCCGTCTCTCCTGTTGACAATATGAACAGTTCTTGGCCTTAACATAAACAAAAAAATTTCTTGGAAACCCCACATTCAAAACGGTTGCTAGGGCCGCCTCAAGGAAACTGGGAGTTGTTTAGACTACGTGACTTTTTTTTCCTCTTCTTTCAGTTGCTCCGCTATACAAGGGCCTCATTCCGCCCTCTTGTCATGGAGATACTGATTCTCTATAATCTAGGCGAGTCTCGTTTGACCAGTTTATTGCATAAAGGGTCAAGTCAATGGCCAAAAATTTTAAAAACTTTCTATATTTTCTATTACACTTCTACATGTCTAACCTTTGCTACGCTGACATAGGGCTTCATCTCTTTTCTATAGGCTAACCGTAGTGGCAATGGCTCGAGGAACTTTGCCTCGGTACTACCACCTTTACGGACGCCACGAAGCACAAGGGGTGCTAGTGTCGGCGCACACTGAGTTTGTGTTGAATATAACTCCAGACTTGCTCGTGCGGTGGCTCCTTCTTTCACTGCACCTCTGTTCTGTGGGAATTCTCTCTCCCCTTCTGTGTTTCCTACTTCAATTAATTTCCCTGCACTTTAAAGCCTGGTCGTGCTCATCTGCCGTAATTTGCGTTAGTGGAATAGTTGAGACGTTCAACACCCCCCTCCTTGAATAGCTCTGCCCGTGAGCGGCTGTTGTCAAATTGTAAAAAAAAAAAAGAAAAAAAAAAAATTAAAAAAAAAAAAACCTTTACAACATTTGATAAACTAATTCCTCTGTAGTTTCTAGTTCCCTTTAACCCTATACAAAGGTACTATCACTGCTCTCCTCCACTCCGTAACTACACCCTCCTCAAACTCTTTGTTACACTGCTTCCATATCCACTAAATCACAATCTCCCTTTCATTCTTGATTTTATTCACTTTGTCGCTGATAAAAAAGTTCGACTCCGTAGTCTTACAAATGCTGAATAGTTCATCCTCCTCGCCGCTACTTAAAGTATTAGAGGAATTGAAATTTGAGTTATAAAATAAAAATTTAGGAACATGTGTTTTCATTATTACTGGACTTGGCTGAATTTGGCCGAGCTAACCCCACCCTCCCGCCAGTTCTGAACACGGTACATCACTATTAAACACAGTACGCATATACTCCCAAAACAAATTCATCAACGAGGCACCCACTCTTGCCTCAGCATACAAACAGTTCAAAATATTGACACTAAACCACGCATACCCATCATGGTACTCTGTTGCAGCTCACTCGAACACAGAAAAAAAAATTTAAAAACTGCGCTTCTTATTATACGAATAACTGGCTGCACACAAACCATCCCAATTCAACTTACAGAAAGGGAAAAAAATTCTATTAAGGGACGGCCAGGACATGCTAGGCATACAATTTTACTCCCAACACATTAAAACTAACTCCCTTACACAACCGTTAAAATAATTACACAAGACACTAATCCCCACCTTTCACCAGCCCTATCTATATACCACACCATTAGGCATCGTTACTTTATAAACGTTCATATCCACAAAAGTCTCAAAATAAATCTTAATCATTAACCAAACCACCTCATTAACTTGTACCCGCCTATCATATCTAACTTAAAACACCCTTCCTCTCAAAGTGTTTAAATATTTAACAATAAATAGATATTTTGCGATCTTTCAAATGAATGATTAAAAATATGTAACACTAAATACATTTAGGTTTACATTCTCAGATGAAACAAACTAATAAATATGTAACAAATCAAAAGTGTAAAATATGTAACAATAAATCAATTTAATGTGTTCCGTCAATATATTATTTAAGCTATGCAACATTAAATACATTAGGTTTACATTCGTAGTTTTATACAAAAAGTGTGAAAGCTTATTCAAGAAGTTTGACAATATTTAAGTCAAAATAGTTTGAATGGCTTCGAAAAAAATTTGCTTTATTTGATCATGGCGAGGATAATCGAACAATTATTTATGAAAGTTTTAATTTGTATAAGTAAACTTCCAATTTTGAGAATAAAACTCATTTAATCCACAATATTTTGAACTTTGTGTATTATGCAAGCCTATTAATATTTATATTAAAAGTTTTTAATGTTACTCATACTGATATTTTTTTTGTACTTTCATAGTTCTGACCCGCAGTCCTTACCAGTTACTATTATTTGCCAATTTTTGTCAATGTACTTTCAGTATTAGACGTCCATGTATTAGTGATTCCTTTTTAATTTCCCAAAAGAGTTTGTAAAATTTCAACGAATACTTTAAAGTGAAACTTTTCGTGCTGACTGTTTCCCATACCTTCATATCGATTAGAGACTTTTTGGTAATGATTGATGGGCAGTAGTTTTTTACTTTGGCATATCTGAATTGAGAAATATTTTTAAAGCAAAGTTACTGGATTGTATGTTCTATTTCATAAAACTGGTGTGACCATATTCAGTTTTGATGTTTTTCAAGTTGGAATGACTTGAATGAGAAATATCTTGTTGATTCATCTTTAACTATATTGATACCAAGAATGCATATATTATTGTTGATTTTTATACCATCTCGTGGTTTTCTTTTTATATATCTTTCAACGTGATAATTATCATTATCTAGTATGGTGGTAGTATAAAAAAGCTAATGTTTTCAGGTTGGCGAACAGACTAAATCGGATGAATCAGTTGATAATTCGTTACATAAATTTCTTTTGAGCTACCACGTACCCGTAATCTTAGATTTGGGTCAAAGAAGTAAATGGTTACTTGCATCAGCCTATTTTGAACAGCAGGTAAGCTTTCATTAATCTGTTTAATAATTTCGCTACTAAATCACTTTTAAACATACATTAAAAAATCTTGAAGAAAATTTTTAGTTTTCCGTATTTTGTTTAAAAGATCTAAATGTATGGGTAGGTGGTACTTTTTCTTTTTTGATTACAATAATAATTTTGTAAAGAAAACTTTTGTGACATTTAGATATGTTGAAATGTGATTCCATCTAATTTATTTAAATATGCAACACTTAACAAGAATGCTAATGTTAATTATTAAATTATTTTTAGAAATGGAGAGATGCTAAAGATCAGTCGCTAGAAATTTTATCAAACTGGAAATTTGGTGAAAATGTTGCTAAATCAAAAATTCTTCAAGCATCAGATCAGTTTCCAGACATGCCTTCAAAAAATTTGCTCAAATTGTGTTACTTGGCCTCTTTAATTAACTTGAACGAATTTCAAGCAGTAGTTTCGAATCCATTTGCAACCGAGACTGGTAAGTATTTGAGAAGTATGATCCATATTACAAATAATGATAATAATAATAATAATAATAATCATCATCATCATCATCATCACCAAGACTGGGGGTAAGGTGCGTGACATGCATCGGAAAACTGAAGTAGTAGAAGAATGTCACAAGTCGAAAAGAAATCCCAGCATTACCGCCCCTTTTATACCTATTAGTAAGAACTTGTCGCAGTCAGAAAATCCATCGTAGATGTGGACCGCGACCGACCCTCCACAATGGCATCTCGTGCCACTGTAGGGGTTCATCCCTGGGCCCAGGTGGGCACAACCGGTTATGAAGACCTCACAAAACCAACCCGGCATTTCATCTGTCGCTAGTTATCCCTTATTCTCGCCTCTGCAAACGTCATTTCTGGTCTCGTCCTTCAGACATTCTTTTACTGACTCAATGCACTTTTTTCTTCGGGTCTCCCAGCCGGTCAATTCCAACACAACTCACCACTGATAGCATCCGCTTAAACCAATCCGACGTGGTCATATTATTACTCTCATTTAAGCCCCTTTCTTCACACCACACAACTCTCTAATACGTCATTTCCTCATTTTATCAATTCTTTTCACACCTAAACACGCCACTTGAGTTGTCCATCTGAACACATTGAACTTTAGTGATTCTTATACCTATTGATTCCAGATCCATGAAGTTCCCTCCACTCACTATACATTAACACACGGTAACAACATACCGCCTCGATGTAGAGACCCTAGCGCTACTCAATGACTTAGTCCTTTACATCCAGAAACAAAGGAATTTAATTGCACCAGCCACTTCCTGCCATTGACCCTACTATTCCTACTACACTCTGTCATCATCCGTTCCCTTTTCATCCAACATACATATATACTAAATATTTAAACTCAGACCACTTGTTTTCAGCTGCTCACCATCCTAACAATTAACTTCACACCGAGGATTGTCCCTCACTCACAAACATAACCTTATTCTTATCTACGTTTCCTTTCAAACCTCCCTGCTTTTTACAATGACCCTGCCAAATCTCTCTAAGCAATGCCCTCGTCGAAATTCGCTTCGGAAACTCTGTTTGAGATTTCACCACACAAAACCAAATTCATTCGCGCATAGAATAAATATAAATAAAGTTGAATATTATTAATTAATTAATAGAAATAATAATCTGATATATAATAATAATAAGTATAAGTAATAATATTAGTATAATAATAATAATAATATAATAATAAATAATAATAATAATAATATAATATTGGGCAGTAATAAAGAAGTGAATGTGAGAATGTGTGTGGTTTGATGGTGGAACGAGAAGGAATAGGTATTTTTGGGGATTGAGGTTATTAGCAAGGAGGGTAAGTAAGGTAGAGTGAGAAAGTTGATAGAAAATCAGTGCAGGCATAGATAATTACTGGTGAAATGATCAAGAACGGAGGCGAGATGATGATTGTTGGATTTGGAAGTTGTGTAATAAGCGTTTTATGGAGGGTATAGTCCGAGAGATTGGAGAAGAGCAGTAATAGTACCCTTAATATAAGGGTAAGGGAGAAAGGGGAACTTTAGAAGAAATTATAGGGGAATTAGTTTAATTGAGTGATTGTGGGAAGTATATATTGATGGTTGGTCGAAAAGGTGCGCCGAGTGACTGAAGACTGATTTGTGAAGAACAAAGTGTGTTTGGAGTGGTAGAGGAGTGTGGATCAAAACTTTTACATTAAAACAAATGATTGAGAAAATGAGGGAGAAGAAGAATAAATTGTATCTAAGGTTTTTATGGATTTGCAACAGGCGTATGATGGTATTAATAGAGGGAAGCTCTATGGCAAGGTGTTAGTGATTATAAATGGTGTTGGTGTAGCTTTCTGAAATGGAATCAAAGAGTATGTATGACGATAGTGGGGCGGTGTAAAGAATAGATAAATGGTGTCAAGGTTGATTGGTTTAGAATATTAATAGCGGAGTGAGGCCAGGGATGTGTTATGTTCCCCTTGGTTATATTCAATTTGTATATTGGATTGGGGTTATGAAAGAATTGGTGGGGTGGCCAGGTAAAATGGTGTAAGAATGAATGGAGAATGGAGATAGTAGGAGGGTCGCCCCTACTATTATATGCGAGTGATTTGGTTTGTGTGGCGATATCTGGTAAGAGTTATTTAGAGATTGGTAGGAGAGATTTGCGCAGGCCGTGTGTAAAAGTAGGGGTTTGAAAAGTAACGTAGATAAGAGTAAGTTATGGTTATGAGTTGTGAAGTGAGGACAGTCCTCAGTGTGAAGTTATGTCATACGGTGAGGCGCTTTAAATCGTGTCCTGAGTTTAAAATATTTAGGGTATGTGTTGGATGAGCCAGGAACGGATGATGATTATAGTGTAGTAGGACCGTTGGTGAATTGGCGGTAACACGGTTGCTGTGCAGATTTAAATCGTTGTGAATGTAAAGGGGACTAAGTCTTGGAGTGCGCTTAGGGTCTTACATGAGGGACTATGTTGTTACCTGTGTTATTGTATAGTTAGTGAGACCTATGGTCTTGAAGAAGAGGTATAGATCAAAGTTTCAATGAGTTCAGATGGAAAATCTTAGGGGCATGCTAGGTGTGAGAAAAATTTATAAAAATGAGGAATGTAACGTATTAGAGACGTTGTGTGGTGTGAAGAAAGGGGTAAATGAGGAGAATATTTAAAAAAGTATGTTGAGATGGTTTTGGTCATGTGAATAGGATGAATGAATAGTCGGTTGGTTAAGCGGATGGTATAGGTGGGAGTGTTGTTTGGGGAACCCGACCGGCTGGGAAGATCGGAAAGAAAGAAGTGGAATTCGAGTCGGTGAACGACGATGTCCCTGAAGGGATGGAAATGTGAAGCTTTTGGCAAAGCGGCCGAGGATATCAAAGTGGCATAATAGGGTGATGGCGGCGGTTTGTATTGGGGGCATGGTTGTGGCCTACCTGGGCCATATATTTGATGAACCCTTTACTTGACGATTTACCATAGTGAGGGTCCGCGCGGTCCCGTGAAGCTATATGGGTGGATTTTCTGTCTGTGACGAGTTCTCACTAATTAATGATACAGAGGGTGCGGTAAGGCTGGTCTTTCTTTTGGACTTTTTTCATATTCTTCTACTGCTTTTCTTTTCCGATGCATGACACGCCTTACCCCCAGTCTTGGGTAAAGAGGTCGATAAAGAAAAAGAAAATAATAATAATAATTAATCAAATATTTTTCCGATTCTGTAAAGAATGATTTTACATTCACAAGTTATATTTTAAAATTTTTATTACTGCTAATTAATACGTATTTGGAGGGAAAATTAATTAACGTTGATTTGGAATTTAATTAAATAATAATACATTTTTTCTCAACATATAAGCTAGAATTTTCAGTCTACCTTAAATAAACTTCCGAACAAAAATTACTACTACTTGCATTTTGGTAAAATGAAGCTACAATGTGGATGATTGCGTGGAATGTTCTGTTGTTACATATGTACCTATCAAAGGCGTTTTGCATACGTTAGGAAAATTTGAGAGGATTAAAAGAAATAAAGAAAATTACAAAAAAGGAAAATTCAAGATGGTATGTAACATTAACAAACTGGAAGAAATAAAACTTTTAATTAATGGTAAATTGTACCTCTGAATCCGATATTTTATCCAATGAAATGATCCTGCTGGAGTTTTGAGAGATGTTGTGCCACTTCGTCAATGCGCCAGTCGTTCTCCCTGGGTTTCTACCAAGCATGTTCCCGGGCTCTAACACGCCTCCCCAACATTTTCCATGAAATTCAAGGTTCTCATTAATTACATGTATGGCAGGAGGTAGGTTCCCACCTCTTGGAGGCACAAATGAACTACAGCTGTAGTGTGCGATCTGGCATGGTCATGGAGTAATAAGAATGTGTGGCCAGTAAAAGGAGCGAGAGGTATCACATATTCCAGAAGGATATCGTCCACATACCTTTCTGCCGTTAAAGTCACGTTCTCCAATATATCAAACTATGTGCAGGCTCCCAAACTTATGCCAGCCAACACTATCACCATCACAGAGCCGTCCCCGAAAGGGACATCTTCACACTCGCTGACGTCCGTCCGTCTGGTACATGTAGTGGGAATTCAGACTCATCAGTGAAGAATACCTTACTACGTTGCGCCATCCTCCAATTTTCATAGACCTATGCATCCTAGTGGGAAGACCGGTGGGAGACCGTTTAGCAGTCATTCCTGCTTCGTATTCTTCTTCGAACGAACAGGTTTCGTAGCTGAACGCGTGTTTGGAACCGATCTCGTAGAACTGTCAGATGGAAAAATATGTAATCTCATCGAAGTAGCCCTCGGGCGACCGCACCCTGGTCTTCTACGGCTGTTGCCAGTCTCTGAACTAGCGGAGAATCCAACACACTGTCCATTGGTTGAGCTCCAGTCAATTATTTCCAATATCGTGGTCGACCTGATCACAAGTCCCTCATCTCCTGATAATGATGTCTGTCCATTTTACAGTCTCTCTAGGCCAGATGAAGATACTGACTCCAATTTACACACACTCGCGTAATTACGAAATTCTTTGGAGCTCGGACAGTTTGTTCCGTTTATAAATTTAATACAACCTAATCATTAACACCTGTGTTGTTCCTTTTGGACCGCTAAATAAATTGAATAAAACAAATCTTAATGGAGTAATTGACCCTTAATACTAAAAATTTCATGTGATGTGTTATGTCCGGGAGTTTGTATTGTTAAAAGATTTTAGCACACTTGATAGTACTAGATAAGCCAGTTTTGCAAGAAAAGTAACCTAACAACAATGTTTTTAAGAAATGTCTTCGTTCTTTTAAATGACTTTTTTTCCCCCCGAATAAGATAACTTGGACGCGAATGATAAAGAACCGAATGATGTTTTAATGGTTACCAATGTGTGTGCTGTCGTTGTGAATCTTATAATAGTGGAAGGATTTTACCGCTTGGAAGAATACGAGTCTGCACTTAGCAAAACTGGAAGGTATAAAGCAAATTTTAGCTTGCTAAGATATATTTTACTCTTATATGATTTATATTTTGTCACCAAGTTTTAAGTGTACTATATTTTAAATAATTTTTCTTTTTCAGCATTATGACCATTGAGGAGTGGTCTGTAAGCAGTGGTCCTATTTCAACACTAAAAACATTGACTAAAATTTATCTTTACAAGATGCTTTCTTTACTTTACTCTAAACACCCTTTTAATATGTGGAAAAACTCTACTCATTTTTCACGTCTTCAAGATCACTGTTTGAAGCTTCTTTGCAATACAACGCAAGAAGTGTTTTGTCCAATGAGTGAAGTTGTTTACAAGATATTAAAGCAGAGAATTGAAAGCTTCCGCATTAAACTAGATATTTCCTAATTATTAGTAATCTATTGTGCAAGAAAAACCTATAAATTTTCACACATTTATGTATGTCTGAAAATGTTTTGAAATACAATGTTGCAATTTGTTAATATGTCAATTTCCTCATCATTCAGTACGAAAAGGGATACTAGACTTATTAGGCATGCCAAGTTATATATTATAAAAAAAAAAACCGATTTGCCCTTTAGGTCAACTTGTTGTTCTTGCTGTTTTATGAGAATTGATATTGGTTTTGTGGTTGAAACTTTCGAGATTTCATTTCAAAAATATTTTGCCTTAAGATTGCATAGGTGTATCTGATCCTGAAACGTAGTTCCAAAGGAACAGTTCGGTCTTACTCACTCTACATTAATTACGCAAATGACAATCAAGATCTCTCGGCGGTCCTTACCTGTAGAGAAAGCTTAATCTACTTATTTACTCCAGTATCAGTCAAACAAACGAACAGATATGTGATCACCTAACAAAATTCATCACCACCCACCTTCTAAGGGTAAGGCGTAACATGCACCGGAAACAAAAGTAGAAGAAAATGACTCGCGTCGAAAAGAAAGCCCAGCCTTACCGCCCCCTTTTTTAAACTTTTTTAGGTGAGAAAAACTCTCGTCGCAGTCAGGAAAAATCCCCCCTTGAAGTTTAAAGGAACTGCGAGCGGATGTCCCAAATTTTTTTTTTTTTTTTTTTTTTTTTTAAATTCACACCCGCACGGCATAGGCCCCTATTCTAGGAGGGGAACTTCCTCTAGGTAATTTCTACCTAGGACCGAAACTAGGATTCGAAAACCCACGACCCTGTGCCATATGCGGAAACTCCCGTCGGCTCTACGCGTTGAGCCCCCCAACGGTATGACATTTCTCATCAATGTGGGATTTCATCCCTTGGCCCCAGGTGGGCCACATTCCAGTACCCCCCTTCCACAAAACCCCCGCCATTCCACTTTATTATAACACCTTTCTTTTGCAATTTGCAAACGTTCCTCATTTCTCTCCGACCAGAGCTCCCTTTTCTGGACAAGGCCAGTCGAATTCCCCCGCACAACAACACCACCTCAAACCGGGACTATACAAGCCATCCTTTTCTACATGGACCAAACCCATCTCGACGCATTTTTCAGGTTTATTCTTCTCATTTACCCCTTTCTTTCCAACACCAACACAACCTTTAATGCGTCATTCCTTCATTTTTATCCAAATTCTTTTCACAGCCTAAACACAACCCCTTTAAAATTCCATCCTGAAAACCACAATTTACTTTAAAACATCTATTAACTAAGTTAATAAAGTAGTTTGACATCTTTCTATGCATTAAATACAGGTAATATCATATTCCCATGTAAGACCCTAGCCCACCTCAAGACTTTTTTACCATCCAACCAAACGATTTAATTTAAACTAGGCCAACCTTCCTACTTACCACTCTGCGCATTCATCCGTTCCCTTTTCAATCCCAAAATATATCCTAAAATTTTAAACTCCAAGACCAACTGTGTTCCAAACTGCTTCACATCAAACATAGCCTAAACACCGAAAACTGTTCCTTCACTACCACAAACCATAACCTTAACTTCTTATCTTACAATTTACTTTCAGATCCCCCCTTTTTACACGCCCTGCCAAATATCTTCTACCAATCCTCTCCCAAACTCTTCAGATTTCGCCACACAAATCAAAATCCAAAAATCCGCATAATAGTAGGGCACCCCTCCCACCTCTGTTCAATCATCCAGTACTACTAACTTACCACCATCCCCACACTAATTCTTTTCAGAAAACCACACCGGAAGAAATACAAATTTGAATAAACCAAGGAGACATAAGCACTCCCTGGCCTCACTCTTCTACTAATCTTAAAACCCCACTTCACTTTCAACTCCAATTATTCTTACACACGCTTACTATCGTCATACATACTTTCGATTCCATTCGGAAGGTTTCCACTAACACCTGCCATAGAGCTTCCTTATAAATCCTATCATACGCCTGTTGCAAATCATAAAAACCTAAATACCAATTGTATTCCTTTCAATTTCTTGCAATCATTTGTTTCATGTAAAGATTGATCCACATTATTCATTACCACTTTCTTAAAACGGCACCCCTTTGTGTCTTCAAATTCAGTCTTCAGTCACTTCGGACGCACTCTTGTTTCAACCAAAATACCAACACATATTTTCCCTACAACACAATAAACTAATTCCCTATAATTCCTACAGCTACCCTTCTATAAGGGTACAATTACTGCTCCCCTCCAATCCCTTCGGAAACCTATTACCCTCCAATAAACAGCTTGGTTACACCACTTTCCAAATTCCAATCACCATCTCAGTAGCCACGTTTGATCATTTCACCAATTTCATCTATACCTGCAGATTTATCATACCCATGATCTCTCCCAAAATACCTATTCCTTCTCGCGCTATCACCCCTTCATTACTGCCAAAGTTATGCAGATTTCCGAAGTGTTCCCTCCACACTCCCCTCACATTCGCGTTTCATTCAGTATACGGAAAGCGACCATCCGGAATTTTTTCATTATTTCTAAGCAGGATTTCCCCTTATTCCATTCTTAACCTTTCGCTCTTCCTATTGCCTTGTAAGTCCCCATTTATCCTTCCTCCCAAACTGTTCATTTAGTTTTTTTTCGTCCTACGTATGCATCTTTTAGTATTCCTTTTTTCCTCCTTATATAATTCCAAACATCTTTATAAAATATTCATTTATACCATAAATATGACAATTATACAGTTAAATAAGAAACCCAAAATCTTTTTAAAGTTGCATACAAAGTTCTTAACATATTTCAACGCGTCCAAAAATGGAAATTCGGTTATCAAAAAGAATGCCAAATATAAACCATCCACCGAACTAAGCATCAGCAGGCCTTGTAATCTCTCCAAATACAAGTATACAACCCCTCATTCCCTGTGCCAAACTAAAATTACTATTCATTTACCCCATGTCTTTTCAACACAATTTATCTTTTCTCTATATTTGGAAAAACGATGCTCCCAACCACATTAAAAAGAAAATTAACTCTTAATTCAAATCACCGTCGGAATCTTTCTAAACAGTATTAAAAAAAATCGAATTTATAATAATTGAACATGGCTTACCTTAACATGTCACAATTTCACGGCAACATTCCAGGAAACGAAGCACCTATTATTATAACGCACTTCAACACATTTGACATAACTTGAAATATGCCCCAGAAAATGAAGTCTTCGTGCAAAGGATAAAAACTTTCTACATATTATACTAATAAAATTCTTAAACTATAGAAATTGAAGATATTTAATAAACATCACTTGGCAATGAAAATTAAATCCAATACCTACAAAGACAACAAAATTACTGTATTACCATTATTAACTTCTACTTCACAAGGATTAATCAAAACATCCTAAGAAAAAAAATTTAGTTTTATACATAAAAAAAAAAGTTTCTGCAACACTGTACATAAAATAATTCAACGAGATGAATTAGTTAACAGTTTTTTTTAAAGATGTCATGAAGTAAATAATAAATAATCTGTAAATCATTGCAATTACTGACAAAAAAAAAAAATATATATGCATACTCAAATAATGAAAATTTGGTTTGCTAATATTTTCATTTTAATAAACCACAATTCACAAATAATAAATTATTTTTTTATATATTTTTTTATTTTTTAAATAATTAACCAACTATAAAACCACACCCTAATTTGAATTGGTTTTTTGGATAATTATGAACAGCTGACAGTGCAAAGGTGAAAGGAAGAGGCATCAATTTCTTTTCTATTACTGCTCCTATGGTCCAGTTTGTATCAACAGTTCCTATAAATAAGAATAGAAGATCTTCAATGCTGATTCTTATTCAAGTACTATGCCAAAATAATTTAAAATTCTGATTCATCGCCACAATATATAATATATATATATATATTTATATATATATATAAATATATATATATATATATATATATATAGATATAATATATATATATATATATATAATTATATATATATATATATAATTATATATAAATATATTTATATATAATATATATATATATTATATTATATATATTTATATATATAATATAATATATATATGTGTATATTATATATATATATAGTATATATAATATATAATATATATTAGTGTATATTATATATATATATATATATATATATATATATAATATATATATATATATATATATAATATATATTACTATATATAATAATAATAATATATATTAATATATATAATAATATATATTATTAATATAATATATAATGGTATATATACTATATATATATATATATTAAATATAATATATATATATATATATATATATATATTATATAATATATATATATATATATATATATATATATTTATATATATACATAATATATATATATATATATATATATATATATATATATATATATATATATATATATATATATATATATATATATATTATATATATATATATTTAATATATAATATATATAATTAATAATAGTATATAAGTTATATAATTATATATGATGTGTATATTATATAATATATTATATATATATATATATAATATAATATATATATATAATATATATATATTAATACATATATATATATGTGTATATATATATATATTAATATTATATAATATATATATATAATATATATTATATATAATTATATATTATAATATATTATATTATATATATATATATATATACTATAAATAATATATGTTATATGTATATTATATATATATATATATATAATAATAATAATATAATATATATATTATATTATATATATAATGATATATATATTATATATATATATATAATCAGGGCGCGGTTTTACAGAGGAAGCACAGGAGAGCCGAGCCTCCTCTAAAAAAAATTAAAGCAAAAAAAAAGGGCAAACTAATGTAAGAATAATTTAAATTACTATTTCCATACTATTTTAAAATAATGTTAAAATGTATAATGGAAGGCTTAATTGACAATTTAAATCCATTTATTTCTTTCGAACATTACTTTTTCATAAGGGATCATTGAACTGGAGATTTCGATTGCCTCACGAGAGAGGCGTAATTTATAATGCTTTCAAACACTGGTTTCATTGGGGCAACGTAAAAAGAAATCGTATCTTTATTTGTCTAATTTTGGAGGGATTTTTCAAGAAAGCCGTCCTTTCGAAAACTTCATAAAAATAACTCCGTCCCAAAAAATTGGCCACACTACTCACGAAATAGAGTTGCGCAGTTTGCATAAAATATTGGAACAAATAAAAAAGAAAACTATTTTTTTTAAATTAAAAAAACAAAACCTTATTTTAAATATATTATATATATATATAATATATAATATATAATATATATAATATATATATATATATAATATATATAATAATATATATATATAATAATATATATATATTATATATATATATATATGCAGAGAGAGAGAGAATCAGTATTGTCAAGCCCATTATAATGAGAAACCTTTAATTAATAATTGAAATTCATCATTTCAGATTGAGGGGCAAGATTTTCTCAAAATTATCGGACCCCTTAAAATTCTACCAGTTTAGGAATTCCCACAAAAATTCTCTAACTTCCCAAAAACAAGTTTCCTTGAAAGAAGGCCCTTAGAATCTTTTAATGGTCAAATTGATAAGGGTACCTTTTTGAACATATACATTTTACGTAATGGAATTTACTTCTAGCTATAGAAATTTATGGAAAAAAAATACAAATATAGCTAGATTCTACTATCGGGATATAATGAAGCAAGGGAACCATTTCAAAAACATTATATTTTTTAAATAAAAATACCCACAAAATTAACATCAAATTTTTTTTTAATGTTAGGAGATGTGATAATAACTATCAGGGTAGGATGAAAGTAATTACTATAACGGCTTACTTCGAAACATGGATAATAAATTTAATTAAAAAATTTAATTTACCAAATCTAGTGTTAAAGTTTGTTAGGAATGGTGCTTAATTGGCGGGACACCCACAATTTTACGTTTCGAGATATTTCTATATTAGAAGAAGACAATCTGTATTAATATAAAATAGAATAGAGTAGGGTTTCCTAAACAATTTGAACCTTATAAAAATCGAAAACTATAATAAGACAAATTCCCTATAATACCAAGTAAAAGCACAGTAAAATAATATGAGTATTATCAGAATGGCAGGAACATAAGTTTTTTTCAAATTTGTGCCAAAATAATATATAAATTAATATAATAACCATTTAATTTATAAATAATGAAAAATAAATAACAGGATAAACTTTTAAATAAATTGAGAATTAAATATCAGAATAACATATAATAAACTGAGAATGTACTTGTAATTATAGCTTAAAATATGTTTAGAACCTACTGTTCTCAAACCTAGGTAATTTTAAGCTCTGTGAAATATATAATTATATTTAAGTATAAATTAAAATGTACTAGCAAAAAATTAACCACAGGAAAGAAGAATTGATCTTCTTTACAGGTTAGTTATAATATTAAAGTTTAACAGATAGAATTATAATACTAATTACTAATATCTAGAGATCCCATTTTTTTATCTATATAATAATTATATATTTAATTATATATTATATAAATTATTAATATAAATAATTATATATATTGTTTATTATAAATGAAGAGGATATATCCTGCATATATAGTATATATATAGATATAATTTTATTATACTAATATAATTATTATTGATTATTCCACAAATAAAAATTACTTGCAATATATTATATATTTAATTATATTATATGTTTAATTAATATAATAATTAATATTATATATTTCATAATAATTACTTATATTAAATACTAATTAAATTAATATATATAATAATAAGATATTATATAATATATAAATATATATATATATATATATTATATATAGGTATATATATAAAATTTTAATTTAATAATAAATTGTTTGAGTATTTAAAAGGTTAATAATTAGTTAATATATAACAGGTAGTAAAGGACTAAAAAAATAGTTATCGCAAATTAGTGATCAATTTAAATTTTATGAAGATTGAAAGAGTTGGCTATCAATTAACTTGTAGGTATAATCAACGAGCCTATATAACTCATGTAGAACCGAAAGACCTATATATGCATATAATAATCTAGAATAAAATATAATATAAAATTAATATTAAATAATAGTAAAAAATAATAATAATAAAAATAATAAATAATAATATAATAATATAATATAATAATAAAATAATATAATAATAATAAAATTGAAAATATAAAATAAAATATATATATTTAGAATGAGAATAATAATAAGAGAATTAGATCGTAACATTAAGAAATATTAAAGAAATTTTTAATTAATAAGAGTTAAATATAAATATAATAGATATATAAAGTATAGATACTTATAGTATATATATATATAAGTATAGTTATATTCTATGATAGTTTATATATATAATGATATATTAATATATATTTTTCTTTGTTCTTCTTTCTTCACCAAAACCTTATATTTTGCCCAAAGATTGGGTAAGTAAGAAGTTGAAAGCCCTACCAAGCATTCGGAGAAATAGAAAAAGGCAAATATAAGTAGGAGAGGTATAAAAGACAAAAATGTCGAAAAAGAAAAAGTCGCCAAGTGCTTTTCTACCGACTAGACCAGCCTGTCTGTACCATTACAAAATTATAGTGAAGGAAAAGCTCGAGTCACGCGAGAAACAAGAAGGAAATCCACAAAGCCTTAATATAGAGAAGGCGTATCATGGGAACAGATAACCGCAACGACGGGACCAAACCAACAGAGAACCAGCAAACGCAAAGACTATAGAAGAGTAAAGAAGAATCGTCAATGTAAGGGTATTCGATTTCCTCTTGAGACACGAGGTAGAGTAAAGGTACAACGAAGCAAGCAAAGACAGATAAGTAAGAAGATAAGAGAGAAGCAATCATATGAAGAAGAGAGCCAAGAAGAAGACCCATAACAAAAGTAAAGAAGATAAAGAGAATAAATAAATAATATATAAATACAGTATATAATAAAATAAAATAATGAATCATATATAATAACTTACACTATATTATTCATAATCATAATATTATAATATAAAATGAAATAGTGAAGTATAAAAATAATCCCAATAATATATATATAATAAATAATAGCATATCTACTATAAAGAATAAAAGACAGCCCAAAAGAGAAAGACTCAGCAATAATTGACTAGAAGCTGACCTTCAAGATGCAATTAATGAGCAGAAAGAAAGGTTTAAGGAACGACCAGAAGAAGCATCAAAAGAGTAGCACACAAGCAAAGCAAGAATTGACGAAGCTAATCTCTGAGTAAGCACGAGAAAGAAGTCTACATAAGAGCACCAAGAGAAGTAAGAAGCCATGAAGTAAATAATTATAATAAATTATAATAATAAATAATAAGTTATAATTATAATATAAATAATAATAATAATAATATCCTATTCATCCATCACATAACCTAAATAACCAAACTATAAATAATCTCACAATAATATTTCACAAATAACATATATTTTAAATAATAAATATTTATATAATAATAATCAAAATTATAATCTTTACTATAATAAAATTAAATAAAATCATAAATCAAACCCCATTAAAACCTTTGTCCTTCGGATCCCAAGTGCACGTTAACAGATTAGGGGCTCTGGACTATCAAGTTTACTTCTCTATTTAAGTTGCTGGTCCCCTATCCCTCCAGCGAGTTGTAAATCAGCCAAACCATTGATGCAATTCGATCCCACATTGGGAATTGGAGTGAGGTGTATGTTGTGTGCTTAAAATTATGCCAATCGTCTGCCTTCTCACAAGGGTGTGAGCATCTCCTTGGATTAAGTCGCCATTTCTATAGAGTTACCAACCCAACCCAAATAACTCCTCCTTTCAATACCGCAAATAATAATAATAATATAAACATAGAGATTAATATCATATAAATTTAAACATATATCAAATTAAATTAAATTAATAAATAATAATAATAATTAATAATAATCTTTTCATAATCAAATAACTCAATAAATAATAATTAAAATTCATACAGCCTACTGAATCAGTTATTGTTCTTAACCTATACCAAAAATGAATATATTTAAATTTCTAACTGTCGTTTTATCATTTTAATAACTTTAATATTTAATAATTTAATATATAATTAATAGAATTACATAATTATATTTACATTATATAAATTTAATAATAACATACATATGTATATGTACACCACTTCAATAATAAAGTGTGATAAATAATAACTTCAATCAATAATTAAATAATTTTATGACGAACAATTAAATATTCAATAATTAATCACTAAATATATTAAAATCATAAATAATAAATATATAATAATAATAAATATTTAAATCGAAATAATATATATTAATAATTAATAGTATTAAAAATAATTCCAATTTAAAACTAATTTTATTTCTTAATAATCAGAAAAACAATAAAAAAACAATTTTAATAATTAATAAATAATAATAAAAAACGAGTAAACTTACTATTCGTCAAATATAGTATGACGTTATATTTAATATCCCTGAACCCAGCTTCTCATTTAAATATGAGAGTGTACATCCTCGAGACGACAATCGATTCAAGGTAAGTTGAAGATACTAGAGACTCTGATGTATATCTAACAGTCCTTTATAATCGTAAAGACTCATTTCAAAGCCATAGGGCAAACCAAAATTATATAATCAATACTGAATGAAATATAGGTATAAAAAATTGGGTCAACCTAAGGGTGCGCGCGAAGAAATTTATCCCGTGATGTACGGAACACCATTATATGCACTAGTACCATATTCTATACAAATTATATAAATACTATTATTAATATAAAATTTCTCTATCATGAACTATATCAACTCTTATAGTGCAAATTCATTATCCTACGTAATAGTATTTTACCTATTCTCTAATATCCATTAAAAATATACAATCTCATAATGATTATATAACTACTCTTAAATATATATTTATAGTATATCATAATATAAACTATTACTTAATGGACCACATTGCTCCAATTATGTAATTGCCTGTAACTCCTATATCCAGATTACCCTACCTTTTACAGTACTTTTAGATAGTAATCACGATGTAATGTAATGAAGGGATTCTCTATGTTATTAGAACCAGATGTAACCCAGTATTGCCACCATTTACGCAACCACAATCAAGAGGATACTGATATGTCCAATATTTATGTTTTTGCGTGTATGTACGCCTCTCTTATATGCCACCCAGTCTTTGTCAGTACTATCATGAGCTAAATACTAATTAGTTACCTGATATTACATGTATAGACTGCCAAATACAAAGTATGTATCTAATGAGCTTTAATTTTAGATACCAGTGTGTTATATTACTGAGTTAATTATATTTCCTCATGTGAGAGTTTTATCTATTATATTGTCGCCAAAGTAACCACTAGTAGTCAACACCAGTATATACGCCTTCGGAAGTTAATTGTGGGTTCTCATGATATGTAGCAAACCACCTAGTAGGGATCTCAGAATAAGACCAAAATGTACCTGTATCAAATGTATTTCTACCCTAATATTTATATATATACGTCTCCATTAATAACTTGCTCTTTACTAATAGTATATAATATATCAGGTATATCCAAACCTAACATTACATAAATATAATACAATAAATTATCTAAATTATCAAATCCCGCATATATATATAATAGTATTATAATATATATATATATATGTAATCTTATGAATGTATAGTGTTGTAAGGGAGCACCCCTATCTCTGCGTTTGCGTGTCTACATTTTCCTGCAGTGAAGTAATACTTTTTTTTACCATGTTCGCCTATTATTAATATACACAAAAAGCTCCGAAGTATTACCAATAATAATAATAATAATATATAATCTATAATAATAATAAAATACCTCATAGGAAGCCATCATAAATGCAAAATCATAATACTTACAGAATTTCTATAATAAAAAATTATTTAAAATATTACTATTTTAAGTAACTCAATTTCCTCAATTATAAATCTTTGAGATTAATAATTCAAATAGCTGAATAACCATATTAAAAAAGACAGATCGGAAAATTAAATTTTATTATCTATTATATATTATTATATTTTACTAATATTACTTATAATTAATCATTAGCAATACCAGTTTAACCAAGGTCTATCTAATCAAATGATGCCATATATCTTTAAGAATATTATTAAACTAAAAATCCACTCTTGCTGATTTTCCAACATGCTCTATAAATCAAACATCCAGTATGTTTAGTAATCTTCACACTGTGGGACTTATTCGTGAGAAAAAATTTCAGGCTATAGATAGAATGGTAATATTTAAATACGATTACGTTACTCATTCATTGAAAAATTTTATTCGTAATAGAGTATATACGTATAATTTTATAGTCCATTGTGCATATATATATTTAATAATTAATAATTATATATATATTTATATATATTTATATTATATTTGTTTAATTATATATTTTATTATTTTTATATAAATAGTTATTTATTTTTAGAAGATACTATATTATATATTATATATTTACAGATCGCCACCACTCACCGGCTGAGCCACTTCTCTCGGTACTTGTTAATCATCAGGACGCCGGAGTCCCCAGTATTCCGATATAGCTGTGTGCGTAAAAAGGGAAATATAGGACTAATAACGGAGAAATTAAATAACCCAGTTAATTATATAATATATTTTATATTTAAATATTAAATATATATATTTAGAATTATATATATATAATTCATATAATATAAATAAGAGTATATATTTTATATATATATATACTTATTATAATATATATTAATACTAATTAATATATATTATATATATATTATATATATTATTATATTTTTTAGTATTATATTAATATTAATATTAAATATATTATATATTTATGAAACGATTTTTATCTGCTCTGAAAATAATCTGGATACTGAATGTTAATATATATATTAATAAAATTATTTAATAATTAATATATAAATATTATATATTAATATATATATTATATTAATACAATAATTATAATATATATTTATTTATTTATTATATAATTTAATTGAATATTATATTAATATACTTAATAGTCCCTAAATATAATATAATATCATACATAGTTATATATTAGAGATAAATGTTGCCTATTAATTTAATGGATCCAGATGATAACCTCCTTGAATTTCCCTTTATTTGTGGCTCAGATCTTGAGAATATAATATTAATAATATACCTTATAATAATAATTAAAT
>JABUQX010088839.1:7500-20000 GCA_015478945.1 Trachelipus rathkii
ATTTTCGAGAGAAGAAAAATAACTTTGAACTATCTACTAAAGGGTGGCTTTAGTAGCGTGAAAATTATTTTCATATATATATATATATATATTTATATATATATATATATATATAATATATATATATATATATATATATATATATATATTATATATATATATATATATAATATTTATTATATACTATATATATTATATATATATATCTATATATGTATTATTTATATATATATATATAATATATATATTTACATATATATATACTATATATATACTATTTATATTATATATATATATATATATATATATTATATAATATATATATATAATACTTATATATATATATATATAGATAATACTTTATAATATAATAATATATATCTAATAATCAAATATATATATATATTGATTTAATGTACATTATCATATATATATATTATATATATATATATATATATATATATATATATATATTTAGTTTCTTCCTCTTTATATCAAACAAATCTTTCACACAACTATAACAATAACACCTTCAATAACATTCAAATCAAACCTTCGACTATCTTTAATATTCTTAGAATCTCTCTCTCTCTCTCTCTCTCTCTCTCTCTCTCTCTCTCCTCTCTCTCTTCTCTCTCTCTCTCTCTCTCTCTCTCTCTTCTCTCTCTCTCTATTGATTTTTCTTGGAAGAAAATAATTGTTTCTCTTTCTAAGCAAGTATTCTAAAAGAATGAATATTCTGATGATCCTTTAGAATATCTTCACGTCCCCATTGTTGCTTGATCTTTATAGGGGGATGTCAAACTCACCTGTATATGGAGTAAGCTTTACACAAATTTGTGAGGTTCTTCTCAAACAACTCAACAACTCAGCAACTCAACAACTCAGCAACTCAACAACTCTCGCACAGCACAACAAAAGTAGAATCTAGATTTTTTCGACTTTATAACTCTCCTATTCTTAATAAACTCTCTTTAATATCTTTCTAGCCGTAGAACTGTTGCATCATTCTCCTTGTTTTATTATTGATTTTTCGATGAACACTTCTCTTCTTAACTTTCTAGTAGTATTCTTCTTCCTTTGAGGAGAGTTTGTGCTACTCGCCTTACATTACTCGCCTTACACTACTCGCCTTTCAATACAGTTGTATTACTCTTCTTAAATTTCTAGTCGTATTCTTCTTCCTTTGAGGAGAGTTTGTGCTACTCGCCTTTCATTACTCGCCTTACACTACTCACCTTACACTACTCGCCTTACACTACTCGCCTTACACTACTCGCCTTACATTACTCGCCTTTCAACACAGTTGTCTTACTATGTCCAAATCTCTGACCCTATACTTAGCCACTATGCTCAATCTTCTCTGTTCTCCACTTTTAAAGTCTTGAACACGATTTATTTATCTATTTCTCTTACTTCTTTTGACTTGAACACTTTCGAGTCGATGTACCATTGTATGTCGACCTTTAATTTGTTCCTTATTTCCTGATATTATCCTTAGGAAATACAAAAAAATACATATATTAGTTAACCTTAAAGTTATATTTTAGTACAAAATAGTATACAAATATACTACACAAAGTACTGTACTGTATAGTACATACAAATATAGATAGTATACAGTGTATTTACACCTGCCTGCAGTTGAGTACGTTATTGTTTTTCCATCTGGTCACTAAATCAAAAACCTTCTTCAGAGATATCAGTTATACATCTAATGATCATAGTGGAGTATTAAATTGGAATAAATGGTTTTCTTAGGCAATTTCCCCTTAAGATAAAACTTACTTGCTTCAAAGTGATAAATGGATTAATTTTTATAAGAAAGATGAGTTAGATAATAATTTCATGTTTGATTTTTAATGGTCCACCTGAAAGGGCACTCGGATTTGGTTCACACTTTTCAATATAATTTTTGTCAAATTAAATATAGCAAATATCAATGAACAATTTTGGGGTGGTAACTATGAGAGAGAGAGAGAGAGAGAGAGAGAGAGAGAGAGAGAGAGAGAGAGAGAGAGAGAGAGAGAGAGAGAGAGAGAGAGAGAGAGAGAGAGAGAGAGAGAGAGAGAGCATTTATCATGAAATAGAATTACAGACTGTTTAAATAAAATAATGCCGTATGTGGTCTATGAAGCATTCGAATGCATGAATATAAAGGAAATAGTTAAGTAATAAACTATATAAATGATTTAGTTACACTATTATATTTAATTTATTGTCTTACAATTTAATAATATAATTTTCTCTTTATATTGTAACTGAATGTTTATTGAAAAATGAAGAATAAATATGTGTAAATAAATACCAGTTTTCACTAATGATGTTTTTAGTAAATTGTGAAATAAACGAGTCCGATTGACGATATAAATGAAACGTTTGTTGAAAATAATAATTAGCTTTATTGGTTTAGCTACGAAATTGCCGAGTGTTGTAATTTTTCGAATATAAATTCTTCATTACAGTTATGAAATTACCGAAACATGTAAAATTGTCGAATACATATTCTGCATTGCCGAATTGTTTTGTTAAAATACCGATTTGTCTCACATTGTCGAATATTATAACATTTTCATCGAACTTGTGCGACAAATATAGAAATCATATAACACATATAACAAATTTTCGAAATCGCGAAGAATGTTTAAAAAGAGAATTGGAAATTGTCGGGTTAAAAATTATTTTATCGAAATCATCTAAAATTTGTCCATATATATATATATATAGGGTATAATTTACTTTATATAAATTAAAAATTTATATATATATATGTAGTTACTAATATATTTTAAATCTTATTATTAATTAAATATATAATATTATAGAATTAATTTGTATTGTATAATTTTAAGTTTATATACTATATATTTATATATATATATAGCAGAATAAACTAAAGAACATCATATAATATTTTATCGAAAACATCTAAAATTTTTACATATATATATATATATCATATTATATATATATATATATATATATATAATGTGAGAACATATGTTAAACACACAGAATTTATATTAGATTAATCTTATATCCCCATCAGCATATAATATATATATATATATAATATTATTATATATATAGGGCTATATAAGCACTATAGATAAGTTCATATAACTTACTTAAACTACCTCAAATATATAATTCAAATAATTTATATATTTTGAAATTATATATATATTACTTATTATAATTATTTATATATCATAAGATATATATATATTTGTTATTATGCTTAATATTATATAAGCTTATATATACGGATATACCTATACCTCATATATAATATCTATTTGTCATGATAGTATCTGGATATATATATACTATTATTATGCTAATTATATATATAGTATAGTATATATTATATATATATAATATAGGTATTATAAATATATATACTCCAATTTTCTGCTTTTAAATCATTAATCACTATTTAATTCATTAATAATATTTATTCATGTAAAGCATATATATATACTCATTAATAATAGATAGTAATTATAATATCAGGGCTATATACTATATATATATATATATATATTAGGCATAATTCCAGAAAAGGACTAATACACATAGTATAATATTATTCTAATATATATATTATATAGTATTATAATATAATATATTAGGTTTAAACTATATTCATATATAATTAATAGTCCTGTATATTGACTATATATATATATATAGTTATTTTTATATATAATATAGTATAAATAAAATTAGTATTAATTAATATTATTTATTATAATTTAATAAATATAGTTTAATATATTAATATATACTATAAATATATATTATAAATATATTATATAAATATTATTAATTAATATCTATATATTAAATATTATTTTATAATACTAATAATAATATTTACAATATAATTATATACTTAATATATATATATATATATATATATTAGCATAAATATACTATATATATGTAAATATTATAATGTATTATATATATATAATATATAGTATATATAGATATATATTATATAGTGAATTACTACATATGCTCCAAGATAATAAAACACATCACTAAATAACACAATCAACATCATCGAACTAGAACAATCTATTATAAATAAAAACGCACTCTCGCTCTCCTTTCTCTCTCTCTCTCTCTCTCTCTCCTCTCTCGTCTCTCTCTCTCTTCTCTCTGTGCTTAACATTTAGGCGTCGCATGGTCCTGACGAGAGAGAGAGAGAGTCACTCGAAGCTTAAGCTTCACGCAGGCAACATACTGACTCTACTCAAGTTTCTCTAGTGGGAGAAATCTACTGATCACATTCTATTAACTTGCTAATAGCCAATATAAAATAATCCTTACTTAATAAAATAATCCCTCATATGCTTAAATGTTACATGAGTATATAATAATTTAATCCCCCACATTTGAACTTAATAATAATATAATAATATATAATAAAATAATTAATATAATAATAATCAATAATAACTCGAATGATATAATAATAATAATTTATAATAATAGATAATAATAATAATAATATAATAATAATAATTATAATAATGATAATAATATAACCAATAATAATACTGATGTATGAAATAACTTATAAGACAATATATTAATTCATAAAATATAATAATCATAAGAATAAGTAGCTAATATAAAAATCACATAACTATACTCATACTTGTTATACATTTACTACAGATCTCTTAATATACATTTATACTAAGCTCATCTTCATCTATATAATATTATCATTTTTATATACAAGAATAATGGTAGTTGTATTAAATATTCTTTCCCTTTCAATTATTTCGATCTATTAATCTATATATATATAATATTATTATTATATAATGTTATAATTTCACTAATAATAATATTTATTACTAATATATGATATTATTATATATATATATATATTATATATATACTACCTAATTATATATTTTATATAGCTTATATATATATAATCATAAATCATAAAATATATTAGTAATAATTAATTCAATTCAAAGTGAACTATAATATATGGATGTAACGATACATATATAGAAAAGAAAATATAGAGCATACAAACACTACCATGGTAATTCATGAAAAAACGGAAATCTGTCAATGTCTTAGAAATTTGCTCCTCAAACCTTCCAGAATTGACATACACAAACTATAAAGCTACCGCCAGGTATAGAACTTATTTTTGCGTTGCAATTTGCAGACCCATTTACAAAATTTTATTGATTATTACGATGTTTATGAATTTAGTTAGAATTAATATTTATGTTTAGTATATTCTTTTTATATAAGTGTTTAGAATGTTGGATATAATATATATATATATATATATATAATATACTATATATTAATATTATATACTATATCTATATATATATATTATATTATTATATATATATATATATATTATATTATATATTATATCGTGGGTGCGATGGTTTAGACTCAAACACACAGACACAAAACACACACACACACTCATTAATATATATATTATATATATATATATTTATATATATTATATAAAATAGATAAAGATTCAAGAAATGAATAGGTAGATAAGATATATATAGATATTTGTGTATATATATATATATATAAATATATATATATATATATAATAGTTATTTTAAAACCTCAATTTCAAACTATGAAAATAATTATAGATATGACTATTTTCTTTGAAAAAAATTTCCAAACTAGTTCAAAAAATTAGAAAAAAACAGATAAAAAGGTATTAATTAAAGTTTATACTTAAATTTATTTAATAAATTAGAAGACAAAATAATTAATAAAAGCATATATTTGCTTAATTTGTTACGTTTCTGCGAATTTTTACAATGCGCCAAAGATAAAATAATTTCTCACTCAGTGATGTCACGTAGGGAAGCTAAGAAGGTAAAATAGTAAATTTGAAATTTTTAAGTAAAATATTTTTATAAGGACTATTATTGTATTTTTAATAAATTCTCAGTATTATTAAGGGCCGAAAAGAAAATATGCATTCTGTCTAGGAGGAAAAGCTATTTTTCTCGGATATTAATAGTTTTAAAAAAAGAGTAGTAGACTAGCGGAAAGGAATGGCTTTTAATTTTCTCATCTACTATGATATGAGTTACATTATATTGCTTTCTCTTTCTCTATCAAAAAAAAATCGCAACCGACCAACTAATGGTAAACAATATAAAGTCTTTTCTGTCACATGTTGATTAGCTTGTACAAATGGAAGATGCATTAAATAGATGTTTTGTAATAATAATGTAAACTTTTTAAGATTGAAATATATTCAATTTTTGACGAAATTATCCCTTTTAATTTACTAAGGAAGCCGTGCTTCCTCATATAATTGCACTATTCATAATTATATATATATATTAAAAAAAAAAAAGAGAGAATACATTAATGCTTATATTTTACTTTTAATATAATATATGTTATATATATAATCACTATTAATATATTATAATTTATATATTTATATATATAATTTACTAGTACCTACAAGTTGGGCTGTATTTTTAGGGGGCGGGCCAGAGGGGGCATGAGCTCCCCCCGCCCTCCCGTGAAATATATTTAGACACCAAAAATATTTTAAGGATCAACTCTGTCTAACTACATATAAAATGCGAAATAATATTCATTATATATATAATTCGTTCCGCCTGCTGTCAGGAACAAATATAGTAGGTATAAGTCACCATTAGAGATTTAAAAACTTAAACTATTGAAAACCAATTATCAGAGAATGCAACGTGTATATTTCTAGCCCTGGAATTTTTTTTTGAAGAATGGTAGGGCCATCCCTGAATCATTGAACTGAGTATTGGAAATTGCCTGTTTTTACCAGGAATAAATTTTTCCACCCAAAAAAGAATGACTTCTACCCCTACTGACTCTTGTGATGAAAAAAAAAAAAAAAAAAGAAATAAAAATAGAAAACTCAGACAAAAAAAAAAAAAAAAAAAGCGCGGGTGATAAGAAGAAAAAAAAAAAAAAAAAAATAAAAATAAAAGAAAAATTAAAATGATTTCACCAGAAAACCCCTCTCTCAGCCGTTTGAGTCATCGTTTCACCGTAAAATTTCTCGATTTCAGATGCTAGTTAATTACCCGCTCCGCCTCTGATTTATTTTACAAGTAAAATTTCGTATTCCATTTAAACCTATAATATAATTTAAAAAAAAAAAAAAAAACATTTCCATCATAATGAAAAAGAATGATTTTTATTACTAAAATACCTATTACTATTATGGCTATTAAGATTAGCATACTCATATATTTATTAAAATTATGTTTTCTACACGTGCATTATTATCATAAACATTACTGCTATAATATAATATCATACCATGGTATTCCATATTATAAAACAGGTTATGAAAAGAAACACTCAATTATATAATTAACGACAAAATAAAAGTGATCTATAAACACAGACTTAACATTCCTACTTCCGACCACCAGACTCTAATCACTTCGCAACACCCATTTTTTTATACCATTTTGGGGATGATTTAATTCAGCTATTAGGTGAGGAGGTTTTTAATGCTTTTTCCAGCTATGTTGTCATTTAACCTATATCGATCATGGTAGTGTTAATGTAGTCAAATATTGTGCGTAAGATAAAAGATTTGTGTAATATCTTTATACAACAGGACTGATCGTGTAAGCTTCATATAGAAGAATATATACGTTTAAAAAAGCAGAAAATGGGATTTATGGTAAGTTGATTAATGCCATCCACAGGACCAGGGTCGCCCCACACAACCAGCAAATGATGGACATGGTGTCTTGTTCGCAGTCAGCAATTTCCAAATATTTTACATCTTGTTGCAAAATACTGGCATAACTTTATCCCCGTGTTAATGGCTTTTCATAGAGAACAAAGAGAGCTCGTTCAACATTAAGACTCTCGAAGGTTGAGGGAGATCCTATTGGGATGAAAGACTATTGGACGTGCCTCCTTACATACATCGAAATATTGAAATACAAATTGAAGATGTTATCTCAGACTTCACTCACTCTCATGTCAGGGCGATTAAATTTAACAATTTAGGGTTAGATGATTTTAGTAATTCATACAAATTGTAAACTCTCCCCATTATTTTAGGAATTTTACTCATTTTAGATCCCCCGTTCCCCAGCCCCTTATATATTTATCATACTCTAATCTGATTAAATGAATGTCTTAACATCCTATGGCAATTCTATTGTAACCAACTGTATCACTATACTCAAACTCATCGAAGATATGACCATGGAGATCATCAAAAATGGTCATCAATAGCTGATGCCATCCTTCTCGTAACCATTCTGAAGAGATATATGGAATCCTCAGTCAATGACAGATGAAAAAAATGAGATATGATATCGAGAGAAATTTGCAGAAGGTTAGATTTCAGAGAGAGAAGCGACTTTTATTCCATAGCTTCGTTTTTGAATCCTAGATTGAAAGAAAAGAAGATAATTACTTCTCAGTTTGTTTAGGGAAAGGGTTAAAGTGAATAAATTCAAAGACATGAATCTGAAATAGTTCTTGGAAAACAATACTATATACAATATACTATATACAATAATATACAATATACAATACTATATTCAATACTATATACAATCACCACTGTCACCAGCATAATGAATACAATTCTATGTTCAAGCATTTGGTGATGAGGATGATCAATTGTCTGAGCAAACATAAGAAATCGTCCACCAGTATTTTAAAGAGAAATGCATTTCCCATGACATAGACCCTCTTTTATTGGGAAGGATGCAGAAGAAATATCTTGATCATTTGCAGTTAGCAAGGACTTGCCTTACTTGTCCCACATGAAGTTTGAAAATGTAGTAGATTCGCAACCATTAAAAATTATAATCGCAAACATTCGCATTCTAGAATATTTATAAAATAGATATTCGGTTGATCTAATATTCATCTTATATATATATATATATATACAAAGGTGGGCACCGTTAATGAGAAAGTTAACGTCGTTAATTCTTAATCGTTAACAAAAAAAATTAACGGCGTTAATCATTAAAGCGTTTATCGGTAAAGAATGTAGCGGAAGTTAACGTTAATCGTTAACGTTAACCGTCTTCAAATTTTTTTTTAAAGTTATCACCACCACTCATGGGCAGAGCCCTATTCAAGGAGGGGATGTTGCACGCCAAAATTTCATCCGCTAGCGCAAATTACGCAGATGAACATAGACGCAGGCTTTAAAGTGAGGGAGATTAAATTCAGCAGGAAACACAGAAGATGGAAGAGAGTTCCACAGAACAGTGGTGGAAGGAAAAAAGGAAACACCGCAGCAAACTAGCCTGGAGTTACCAATATCTACACAAAACTCGTCGCAGATACAGACCCCTTGTGCTACTAGGGCCTCGTTAAGGTGGTGTAACGTGAGTGGTAAGTTCCCCTCGAACAACCTGCCGCTGCGAGACCCTATAGAAAAGAGATAAAAGCACCAACACTCGCCGCAAAGATAAGAGGTTCAGTGAACTGACAAGTACATAACAGTTTGTAGCCTTTTGGCTTTTGACTCGAACCCTGTCCAAAAGCCGGGTGAAACGCAGAGCCCCCAGATATGAGAACAGTACTCTATACAAGGCCGGAATGAGACCCTTGTATAGCTGGAGTAACTGAGAAGAGGAAAAAAAAGTCTCGCAGTCTGAACAGAACTCACAGTTTCTTTGAGGCCGCCCTAGCAAACCGTTGTGATGTGAGGGTTTCCAAGAATTTTTTTTATGTTAAGGCAAGGATGTTTTTGTCAACAGGAGAGATGAAAGAACCGTCAAAAGAGATAGGAAGTTAGAAAGGTGTTTAGGAGAGGGAGATTTGTAGAGTTGGGTTTTTAAAGAAACTGAATGTTCCAACGGTTGAGACGACCCACCCGCAAATTCTATCTTGCAGCGAGAATAGAATCGGAAAGATTAAGAACAAGCAAGGCAATTCTAGAAGTAAAAGATGGAGCAGAATTGAAATGAGTTGAAAGAATCAAGGGTCGAGTCATCGCAATGGGTAGTGGTAGAGTTTAGATAAGCAGATAGAAGATCATTAATAATGAAAAAGCAGAAATGAGGTTGGAGATAGGACGTAACCCTGAGGGTCATCATTTTGGGCAGAAAAAGAGAGAAGTCGCTCCCTCAACCATAGCCGATGTTTTGCGACTTGAAAGAAAGCTAGACATAAGTAATGCAAGAGAAGGAGAAAACGAGGGCGATGCTTGGAGGCAATGATGCGTTCCATACCTGGTCAAATGATTTTGATATTGTCGTGAATGTCGCGAGATCTTTCATAGTCTGCCTTTGAGTTTATTGTTTTTCCTTATTATGAGCGATAAACTTCATAAATTCGGTTAAAATAGGCAATAAGTATTTCGCTATGTTATTACTTTTTTGAATCTTACATATATAGCCTGTTTCTTTTGTTTGTCATCGTGTTAAGAATGAGAATTGGTTAGATTCTTCTTTATTTATTGTTTGTTCTATAGTTATATGAAGAGAGATGGCGTTTCTAAACCTTAGTTTAGAATAAAGTGTGTATGTTTTAGTCTTATTTATGTGTGCGTATTAGTTTATTGATTTAGGTCAGAGTTCGGCTTCCTGTTTTTTCTATATAGGTTGTTTGGGATGTCATGTGCGTGCTTTCTCTATATCATTGTAGTTGGAAGTTTCTAGTAATTTATTTTTTTAGTGTATCATTTTTTAGAGTTTATATTATATGTTGATACGATGGGTGGTGTTCAGCTACGTAGAGCACGATCTTCCCTCAATATAACTCGGGTTTTTTTTCTAAAACCTCTTGGTTTAAACATTACTAAACTGATAATAACCGATTTTGTAAGTATATTAACACATTTGAGTCTCATTGATATTATTGTTTTTTCGTTTAGGAATTTAAAGGAAAAGAAAAAATTGTTTTTATGTCTCTTTTATCGTATGTTCGAGTATCTATGACATTTTTAATTCAATTCTGATAGTAAATATTTTTTTATATTATGCTGTCTGGTTATAATTTAGTTTATAGCTTGGTTACGGGATTGTAGGTGAATTTGGTAACGGTCGTTAATAGTCCGTTATCTTTTGTTCTTTTC
The DNA here is from genome assembly GCA_015478945.1 of Trachelipus rathkii. Classification (NCBI taxonomy): domain Eukaryota; kingdom Metazoa; phylum Arthropoda; class Malacostraca; order Isopoda; family Trachelipodidae; genus Trachelipus; species Trachelipus rathkii. Next base: position 18,599 of record JABUQX010088839.1, read on the forward strand.
GATATATTATCGATAGCGTTATAGTTAATATTTCTCTGATTATAAAATTAACGAGTTTATTAACGGATTTTTATATCTTGTATTTTTATGACTTTGGCTGTTTTGTTATTATTGCCGCTTCACTCTTTGTGATATTTGTAGTATGTTGATATTTTATTAGTTGATTATAGTTTAGTGTATGGAACCTTTTTTTTCTACCGACAGAATCATCTTCAATGCTTGTGATGCACCCGGTGGTTCGTTCTTGGCTCTTTTGATGCTGGCCGAAGTCTGATTCTGTGTTCTTTCTCGTTTTTGCTTTTGTTCCTTTTTATTTTCCTCTCTTCTAGAGTAAACTGGGTCGTGATATTCGCTTACTTTCTTTTTTGTGGTAGTGTTTATTCATATTCTATACCAATAGTTATTGGATAGCTTGTCTGCGCTTTATTCGTTTACATAAGTTGGATATAGTGCCTTCGACTAGTCTTGCATCATTGTTTTTCTTTGCTATTGTGTGGCTTTATCTCTTTTATTCTTGGCACTTTCTTTCATTTTTTTTAAAATCCTTTTGGTATATATTATAGATAATTCTAATGAATTTTATATTATTGCTCGAAGTCTGAGGGATATTTGTCGTATTTAAAGATTCTTTCGATATAACTATTTTTGATAATGGTATTGTTTTCTATATTCTATATTTATTGTATTATTATTATTTATTGATATTTTTTTTTTTTCTTATATATATATATATATATATATATATATGGTTGTATATATTTATATATCAATAATCTTTGTAGTTACAGGACATAATCAATTTTTTTTTTTTGTTTTAATAGTGATTTTGATTTATATATTTTTAATTTTATTAATAGAAATATACTATTTTTGTATCTTTTTCTTATATTATTGACTATGTTTCTCTTTACGTCTTGTGCTAAATCTTGTTTTGTTGATTGCTCATATCGCGAGATATTTTCTTTTGAATTTATGAGTATTTGTATTTGATTTTAAACATTTTTTTTATTATAGTTCCATATGATTTTTTTGTTTTAAATTAATATTAGATATTAAGAATTTAGAATAAAAAATTTATTATAGTTTTGTTTGTTTGTTTTTGTTTTTAAAATGAAAATATTGGAAAAAATTGTTTGCGCAGTACGTGCGATAGTGAAGTGAAATTGAGACCACAATTATTTGTAAACGTGCAAGCCAGACTGATACGCCCCTGTTGTATTTTGTTGTTTTGGATCGTTTCGTATTTTAGATAATCAGTTTTATTGCTTTATAGTGTTTGGAGTATTTTTGACGTGATTACTAATAATAGAGGACAGTTGTGTTGTTCCAAATTAAAATTACATCCTGTTGGCGCATGTATTGTATCTGATATTCTTTTGGTGTTGCAGGTCGTTTCTTAGTT
>JABUQX010088839.1:25000-33772 GCA_015478945.1 Trachelipus rathkii
CACACACCCAAATACCAAAGAGGCGGGGGTTCCGAAGACCCTCCCCGGAGGGGGGGAAAATAGTCCTACCCGTAGTTTCCCGGAAGGCCGAGAGACCTCCGATCCTCCTGTTCTCATCTTTGCGGTTTACCCCTTGGGTATTCCTTTAGTTTAAAAAAAAAAAAAAAAAAAAAATTTAAACTGAAGGAGTTGAAAAAAGTAAAAGGTCTATATATTTGAATCTGTCCGTTACCACTTAATGATTGTTAGGAAAAATCATATACTGAAATATAATTAAAAAAAAAAAAAAAAATTCGAACTGACGGAGTCGTAAAACATCAGAAGAGGTCATATATATATATAATTACTATATATATATATATATATATATATATATATATATATATATAATTATTATATATATTAATATAATATATATATATATATATATATATATATATATATATATATATATATATATATGCGCATGCGCGCGCTGAAAACGTTTGGTTGTTCAGCGCGAAAATTAATAAAAAAAATTATGTATAAAAAAATTTTTAAATAAATATATTTTCGTTAAAAAAAAAACAAAAGAAATCTAGGATTCCAATTTAGTATTGTTTGGATATTGTCATAAAAATTTGGAAAAAAATATTGCCAGACGTACGATGTGATGAAACTTGAACAACAATCATTTGTAAACGGCATCAACTAGACGCCATTTTGACTTGGTTTGTCGTTCTGTGAAAAAATAAAAAAAATTATGCTAAGGTTTACTACTTGTGTTTGATGATAAATTATGTGATTTACTGATTACATATTAATAGAACAGTTTGCTTTCAATTAATTACAATATTGTGCATCTATTATTGATTTTCTTTTAGGTTCAATCGTTTCTTTTTTTGTTTGTCATCGGTAAAGTGGATTTTAAAACTATTCCTAATGTAAAAAATTTTCCTTCGCAATTTAAAAATATCGCCGAATTATATTGAATCTCTTTGAATATTTTTTTACGATGTTATCTTTCGATTTAGTTAAAAACTTGGTAATAGTTGATTTTAACAGATTCTTAAAAAATCAATTTTTTAGAAAAATCAATCGATTTGTTGTTATACCTATGAAACACCGTTGTCAAATTTAAAAGAGAACCACATTTGCCAAATTTATAATATATATATATATATATATATATATATATATATATATATATATATATATATATATATATATATATATATATATATATATTATATATATATATATATAATATATATATATATATCTATATATATATATATATATATATATACTATAATTCATATATAATATATATATATATATATATATATATATATAATATAATATATATTAATATATATGGTGAACTAAAGAAGTTACGCCGCATGATATCTCGAAAACTAAGAATAGGTAACATAAGAAAACTGATAACATAATATGGAATCAGCGTATGAAATTTGTATGGAAAAATTGAAAAAAAATTATTTTTATTTTATTTTTTTTAATATATTCTCTATAAATTATCAGATAGGTACAAGAAAACTTATAACATTTTTAGAATCAGCCGTATGAAAAATGTTGAAAAAAAAGATTTTTTTTTTAACTAAAAGAATACCGCAGGGGAAAACCGCAAAAATGCAAAGAGTCGGGGTCTCTCGCCTCTGGGGGACGAACGGGGTAAGGACTATTTCCCCCCTCCCGGGAGGGTCTACGGAACCCCCGCTTCTTTGGTATTTGGTGTCGCGGGGGTTCCTAAGCCCCCTCCCCTACGGGGTATGGAAATGTCCCCCCCTCTGTCCTCCGCCCCCGTCGGCTCGAGCCCCCCTAAAAGAATTTTCATACGCTGATCCATATATGTTTGTTAGTTTTCTTCTACCTATCGTAGTTTGAATATAAAAAAAAATAAAAAAAAAAGTAATATTTTTTTTTTCATTTTTCCAATAACACTTTCAGTAGTTAGTGCTGTAAATATTCTCACTCCTTCTGACAAAGGTAGCTTAGAAATATCATGCGGGTAACTTCTTTTAAGTTTGGCCTATATATATATATATATATATATATTTTTTTAATCTATTTAACATATATAACTCTATAAATGACTCTAAAAATATATATATGGTATATATATATTATATATATATAGTATATATGACAGAAAAACCAATTACGTATTTTGAATCAGCGTATATAGCCAATTACTAGAATGTAAAAAAAAAAATTACGACACTTAAGAAAAAAAAATTACATATTAGGAATCAGCGTATAAAGCTTATTATATGTAAAGTCGTTTTATGATTTAAAACTAACGAATACCCTAGAGTAGACCGCATAGATATCAGGAGTCGGGGTCTCTCGGCCTCTAGGTGGACTACGGGGGGGACTTCGTCCCCCCTCTGTCCCCCATCGGCTCGAGCCCCCTAAAAATTGAAGTTCAAGGAAATATATTTCCATTAGGGGGCTCGAGCCGATGGGGGACAGAGGGGGGGGAACGAAGTCCCCCCCGTCGTCCACCTAGAGGCCGAGAGACCCGACTCCTGATATCTATGCGGTCTACTCTAGGGTATTCGTTAGTTTTAAATCATAAAACGACTTTACATATAATAAGCTTTATACGCTGATTCCTAATATGTAATTTGTTTTTCTGTAAGTGTCGTAATTTTTTTTTTTTTTTTTTTTTTTTTTTTACATTCTGGTAATTGGCTTTATACGCTGATTCAAAATATGTAATTGGTTTTCTGTCATATATATATATATATATATATATATATATATATATATATATATATATATATATATATATATATATATATATATATATATATATATATATATATATATATATATATATATTAGCAACGTTACCGTTACCCGCCAATTTTACGCTATTTTTATAAACGCCATTTTTCGTTGTTTTCATATATCATTCTTTTTTTACGTTTCAAAAAAAATTTTTTTTTTTTTTTTTTTGGCGTTGATTCATTAAATTTATATATGAGAGAAGTTTGGCAACACTGTTCTAGTACTTTGATATGGGGACGAAAGATATTAAAAAAAACCCGATTATCGGAAAAAATATCGATATTTCGTCAGAATCTGTTAAACTCAACTATTACCGTTTAATGATGACAAAAAATATATATCAACGAGAAACCTGCACAAATCTGAACAAATATTGCGGGGCATTGGCAGTTTAGAATTTGAAAATGTGACGAGTTTCGATAAAACTGTAATCGTTGGTCTGTTTTTGGTAATAGTTGAGTCGTCATAGTTTTCAGTCGTCTTTCTTTATCTTATATATATTATAAATTTTTGTGGGAGAGGTGTGGATTTGTGGAAATTATATGGTTAAAATTTTTTTGTAATCGTTAGTTATGTCAATATAAACAATATGAAGTAGTGAATTTAGAAACCCTAGAAAAGGTAAAGCCAGCAACCTTACATATTTCACTTTTTTCATTTTTCATCGTTGATATCGACGCTTTTTAAATCGATGCTTCGAAATTTAGTTTTACACAAAGGATTCGAAATTAGATTATCTGCTTTGAACTTTGACATTTATTTCATGTAACTTGAATTTGTAAATTATTTCATATCTGTAAATTGATTGGGATTAAGCCACTTCCAATTATAAAACGTTTCAATAATGCAATGATTTAAATTTTTTGATAAGCGCATCACAAAATTTAATGAGCTTAATACGCTTGCAGATAAGCTGCTCATTTATTAGATTTTTACTTCGAATAATTTCCAGAGACTTAAATTTGTAGGAAATTTTAACGCAAACATGCGAGACATAGTTAGCAATTAGAACTTGCCCCCATGGTGGAAAAAATTTTTCAGGCCTCCAAATACACTTTTAACTACATCAATTTTGGACTAGTTTTACTACGTAAATTGATAATGTGGATATCCATGAGTCTGGCTTATATGTCAAGCAATTTGTATTGGCTATAATCGGTCTTGAAGGAATGTTCTTTGTTTTGTAATGCAATAAGAATTGATGCAAATAAGTCACTAACTTTCTAACTTATTCAGGAAAAGCTTATTATTTTTTTAAAATTTTAGTAAAATTATTATTTATTTAAAGGGTTAGAATTAAGCTGTACGTAATTATGTATGAATTATGTCAATATGTAAGAACTGATGATAATAACGATGCTTCACGTTAAAATATTCAAGTGAAATAATTATCCAATGAGAAAAGGCTGAAAGGAGGAGAAACTAATTTTAAATACTAGAAAGATAAATTGACCTAAATGCTATAACTAAAAATTACCTAGAAAATTGTGATAAAAGGATAAATCTCTTGAAATGGATTTTTTGCACTACTTCATTGTTGATGTTTTATGTTTTTGAATAAAAATGTATGCCTTAATTAAAAAATCTTTATAATAGGGTATATATATATATATAATATATATATATATATATATATATTAGTATATATATATATATATTATATATATTATATATATATAATATATATATATAATATATATATATATATATATATGGCTATTTATAAGTGGTTGACTCCAGGAGCGAAAATCAATAATTAATGTATCGTTATTTTAATAATTTTTGGGTAAATACATTAAATTTTTGGGTAAACTAAACCTAACCTACCTAACCTAACTAATCGCTAACCTAACCAAAGTTACATCTAATTAACCTAGCCTAATATTAACGGAGTCAAACACACTTATAAATTCCTATATATATATATAAATATATATATATATATATATAATATTATATAATATATTTATATGATATATATATATATATATATATATATATATATATATAATATTATATTTTTATTATATTCATCACCGTCTCCCACATAACTACGGGTTCGTGTCATTTGCAAATCGGGAATGCTGTTGTTGGCCTCTTTGGTGAGTTCCAGGTTGTTCAATTAATTGCAACCCTTGTCCGAACTTTCCATGAACTATTCTTCTCCAAGTTATCCAATCACCCGTAAACCTATTTCCTTCATCCATAATAATCCCATTTGCTATTAATAGCTCCTTTACTCCATCAAATCACCTCCATTTGGGTTTTCTCCTTCTCCTATTGCCTACCAATTCGGACCTAGAAACCTTCTTAGTCAATTTATTATCATTCATTTTAAGCACGTGATCATACCATCTTAGTACCCATTGATTTGCTCTTTCCATCAGACATTTCTTCTGTTGGCGTATATTCCTATCATTACATTTCTAATTCTATCTTCTCTCTTTATTCCACTAATATCTCATAAACCTTTCATTTCTAAATCCTCAACTCTTTTTTATCATTTTAGTGTTTAATGCCCACGTCTCTCATCCATACAAAACAGTTGGAATGAATATACACTAGAACATTTTCTTTTTTACCCTCCTTGTTAAATTTCCATTTTTCCATAATTCCTCCTGAGGCTGCTTAATACTCCTTATTTCACCCTCAAGCAACCCCTAATGGTCAAATCTTTCTTTCATGCCTTCCGAAAGCCCCAATACCGTTCCTAAGTATTAAGAAACTGTTGTCTCTCTCTGCTTGGCTTTCCCCATTCACCTTTACAATATCCAACATAGATTGAGAATAGTCTCCTATTGGTTTTGCACTAATTTTCATCACTTTACTTTTAGCTGAATTAATTTTTAATACTTTTCCTTGGCACACTCGTTCAAACTCAAGCACCAAATCACGCAGTTTTTCCTTTGTATCGGCAATCAATAGAATCGTCGGCAAAAAGTAAGACGCTTATCTCCCAATTACTTTCATTCAGATTCATATCAGCTCCTTTCGCCAAATATATCCATATCCTTTAAAAACGTAATCTAAAAGATATTAAACATACCATGGAGACAATAACACAACCTTGTCTCAAGACCCACTCCTTTTAAACCCACTCCCCTTCCTTCCCTGTTAATTGTATAACACACCCTCTACTGTTCTTTTAAAATGCTTAAATCGCCTTTAATAGCAAACGGCATTTATTCCATAACTTTCTAATGTTCTCACACAACTTCCCTCTTTGCAACTCTATCATATGCCTTTTCCAAATCAAGAAAGCATGCAAAACGTCTTTCTTCTTTTCTAAGAATTTCTCTGCCAGCATTCTGATCCACGCATCCTCGACCATCCCTAAAAAAAGTATTTAAAGCATCTGTTTAATCTGTAAATACTTTTTATTTTTCTATTATAATTCGTCCTTATATTTTCCTACAACACTCAATAAAGCTTATTCCTCTATAATTAGAACCCTCCTTTTTCCCCAGTTACCCCTTATAAATTGGTACATAGACAGGAATCTTGCCCAATCTTGTGGTAGCCTCGCACTGATCCATAGCAAACATTGAAATACATCTCATCAGCCAGCACTCCACAACAATGTCACCGTCCCTTTTTTCAGCATTTCTACTTGTATAGCATCTAACCCAGAAGATTTTTCCTCCTTTTGACTTCTCCAATGCATTCACATATTTACATCCTTTGTAAATGTGCGCCCTAACAATTTTAACATTTCTAAACTGCTTCCAGTCGTGTATTTAGTCTTCTTTCTCCTCCTCATCTACTCTTCCAGCATTTAGTAGGTCCTTAAAATGTTCTTTCCATCTCTCCTCCACTTCTCTATCATCCTGAACTTACATTCCCATCCAAAGCCTTTACTCCAATTATGACGTCTCTCTCTTATTCCGAATCTTGTAATCTCCTTCCAAAATAGTTAACTCTTCTCCTGATAGTTAGCAAACTTTTCCACTCCCCGTTCCGTCTGCCCTTCTCTTTGCAAGTTTCACTTTCATTTTAACTTCATTTCGCAACTCCTCTTGTATTCGCTCCAATATAGCCTGACTATTAATAGCTAAATGTTCATCTCAAAACTTTTTTTTTCCTTTTATTCATAATTTTTATACTTCGCTACAGAAAATCGACACCTTTTCTTTTACTCCTTCGGCATATCTTTTTTTTCACACCACAAACTTCCCTTGCAGTCATCAGTATTGTTTCCGGTCAGCGTCTGGATTAGCCGTCATATATATCTTAAAAACTATTAAACTGCTACAGTAAAACGGAATACATTGCTGGAAATGCTGGTCGCAGAAAATGTAAAAAAAAAAAATATATATAATATATATATATATATATATATATATATATATATATAATAATATATATATATTATATATATATATATATATATTATATATATATATATATATATTATATATATATATATATATATAATCTCAAACTCTCCCCAGAAAGGCGAAAGGATACATTTTTTGAAATCCTCGTACAATTTTGGATAGGAAAATGTAAAAAAAATAAAAAAATAAAAAAATATTATTGTTAATAATTATAGTAATATGATTAGAAGGCCTATTTAGAGACCTTTTATTGGTTTCTCGTTAAAATAAAGACTTTCTATTAAATTTTTTTTTTTTTTTTTACTAAAAAATACCCAAGGGTATACCGCCCCGATTTGGCAGGAGTCGGGGTCTCTCGGCCTTCCGGGGAACTACGGGGTAGGATTATTTCCCCCCTCCGGGGAGGGTCTCCGGAACCCCCGCTCTTTGGTATTTGGGTGTCCGCCGGGGGTTCCTCCGCCCCTCCCCTAGGGGTATGGAAAACATCCCCCCCCTATGTTTCCCCGTCGGCTCGAGCCCCTATTGTGCCGTATAAAGCAAATTTTTTTTTTTACATTTTCCTATGTGAAAGTTTACGAGGATTCCAAAAATGTATTCCTTTTTGCTGTAGCTATTGTAGTTTTTGAGATATATATTTTTTTTTATTTTTTTTTTTTTTATTTTTTTTTTTTTTTCACATTTTCTGGACTCCAGCATTGGAACCAGCCATTCCACCCATGTTTCCGTTTTACTGTAGCATTGATAAGAAAAAAACATGAGAAGGGAAGTAGATAATAAAATATTATCCTTAAGTGATAAAACTAGTTTTTTCTATTTAAGTTTTTCCTTTAACCATATAAGATCGTTTCTTGTTTTTCTTTTTTTCCTGTTGAATATAATCTTTCTACAGCTTTTGGAATCAAATTCTAAAATAAAACACTCCTGCTAAATTCCAATCTTTTATTCCACCCCTTTTCACCTTTATCTTTGTTTCTACTAATAATAGTGATCAAGATATTCCACCTACTGCACCCCCTCAAAGACGTTTCACGACCCTTCCAAACAACCTGTCTTTCTGCCATTTGAACTTACCACATACATATTCAATCAAGCAGAGCACAAATACATGTCACTCCACTAACCCAGATGTATTTATGTATGTTTCTCTTATTAAACCATGTATTTCCTATTATCATTTCTTTCGCAGTTGTAATTCTAAACAATTTTTTCCCCATTTTTGTTTTTGGCTTGCACTCCAAAAGGGCCTAATATTCCTTGTACTTGTACTCACCCACACCTTGCGTTTAAATCACCTAGCAAACATACTTTATCATTCCTATTGAAACTACCCAAACAATCGTTTAGTTCATCCCAAAACACCGCCCTTAATTCCTCAGCACTATTTTCTGGGGCATATGCACTTATCCATCCGAGTTTTCAACTTCTCAGTTTCCACACGTGGATTATTCATTCCTTAAATTAGTTTCCCTCCGTAAGCAGGTTCCCATAATTCTTCTTTCATAATTACGCTAACCTTCTATAGCTCTGACCCTCTCACTCACCCCTGAAACTAGCCCCCTGTTCTTCCAAACCATTCCTCTCTTTTTGCCTTTTGCTTTGTTTCACTTAAAGCACAAATATCTATTTCACTTTCCTTGCA
>JABUQX010088840.1:0-47500 GCA_015478945.1 Trachelipus rathkii
TTAAAATAAATCTTAACAATTTAATATAACTAGTATAACCAAGCAGTTTTTTCACGTGATCATAGTATACGTACTTATAAGGCTTTCACACCACATTTCTTCGGCTATTATAATTAATATAATATTATGATTATTAATGTATAATATACTAATATAAATATATAATATAAATATTACCATAGATATATATATATAATTATATAGATAGAAGCAAAATATGATTAGATGATGAAGAGTTATACCTCAATTATCTGCACTTTATAAATAATAGTAATATGAAGTATTATTATCCTTATTCCTCAAGTTACCCATAAGTCTTTAAGACATATTTAGTTTATATTGAGATTAAATTAAAAGTATTAATATAAATAGAGCCATCCAAAAAGCATTATAGGATATTATTGAAGAGTTTATATTAGTCATTATTATCAAGACAATATATACATAATATAGTGGTGAGCAGTACAATACCAGAATATCTAAAAGGATAGAATATATAATACAGAGACAATTAGATGTATAAATATTTTGAAAGTGTATAATTATCATATTATTAATAGTAGTAAGAGCAATTATTATACTATAATTCACTTTTATGTATTATAATTGATAATATGTAGTTTATAGTCATAATTAATTATTATTAAATGTAAAATGAATATTTATAAATATATTCTTGACAAGTAGATAATTTCCTTATTCGCTATATTATACTAAGACGGTAATTAATAACTAATTTATAAATATATATAATATCAACTAATCTTTTAATCATATAATCATTATATTTACTCCTATATATCATTAGTTATCTAATTATAAATTTACTTAGAGAGATAGATATGCATAATAAGTAAAACCTAATAACCTCTCCCAGAATCCACGAATTATTAAATATGCAAAGGAGTTACATAATAATAACGGAATCTCTGATAATAGAACTAAGTATATCAGTTTTCTGTTATAAGGTGAGATGCAGGATTAAAATCTGACTTATTTAAATTTAATTATCTTCACGAGAGCACATATACTACGAGATAAGCAGTGCAATGTTAAACAATATGAGGATATTTCACATCTCAATCTAACTTTCCTAGATCTCTAGTACCAAACTGCCTTACAAATTTTGAAATCAGCATGTCCATTTTCACAATTACGAGATAAAGTCTAATAATGTTCGTAGCAAATATATATATATATACTCTAGCCTTAATATTACTATATAATAGTTATCAACATGAGGTGTGCATGAATAACTGATATGAATAGAAAGCTATTTTAGATACATGGAAAGATTAATTATAGGCATACAGTGTAATATTGAGATATAGAGAATGTAGTTGAGCGAGGGGCTGAAAGTTATTTGGTAACTAGAGTACTTTTATATTATTGAAAATCTAATTCATATATATTTACTATAATTAGCATTCAATTAATTTTAGAGGAGTGTTATATGTCAGGAAACGATAGCGTATATATTGCGAAAACATCACTAAAATTGTTTGCATTTTTGCGAGGATGATTCACGCAAATAATCAATAAAGTAAAAAATATAGCAAGAGGAGTGCGTGAAAGAGGACACTCGCTATTAATCCATTAAATTATCAAGAAAATCAATCTTAATATAATAGTCACATATAGAAGAGCACAAGATACAGAACTAAGCAAGAAAACGAATAATAATCAAAAGTTATTAAAAGATTTTTGACATACATTAAAAAATCACAAATAACACTCCATCAAATACTTCGAGACATTACAATTGGAAGTAATAAATAAAGTAGAGTAAATACATTAAAAAAGAAATACTAAAAGATTGACAGAGAGATAAAATTAGATAATAACATCTTAAGAGAAAAATTAAATGCAGATTTTAAAGTTTAAACTATAATAGTATAAGGTATACATAACTATTAATTTATCACTCCAATATTAAAAAAGAGAAAATCTAGAATAAACTCAAGCAATGAACAAATAATATATAGAAAATGATATAATACATAATAAAAAATAATAATAACATAATAAATTTATATAAAATATTAAAAATAATCAGAGAGAATCATTAGATAATAATAATAATATATGAGAATATATTATAACTCCAACAGCTTATTATCAGAAATCATTAGAGAAAAAACTTAGTGATAAATAAACATAGAGATAAATAATTAAGAGAGCACATAAAATAAATATTAACCAAAAATAATAATAATATAAAAATAATAACAATAATCAATAAATATACTTGCATTAATTAATAAAGTATGTAATAAAATAATAGAGAAAAAATTGCAAAAAGACGGAGAAAAGACAATACAGACGAGGAGATTATAAAATAAGATATTGACTGAAGATATAATTAAGGGATAATTAAAAATATATATTAGACAAAACGCTAGTAGACAGAAATATAATGTGTAACATGTAATTATAAATCACATAGACCCCTAAATAATAATGAATATAATAATAAACTATATAATCTAAAACTCTCAACATTGATCACCATGAACTTACTATTATCAACTATATAAGAACACAATGGTAGTACATAAAGATATAATGAATAATCACATCAATAATAATAATAATAATGAATAATAATAATAACAGAATAAGATATATAATAATTGGCAATTAATAATACATGATATACCTATAGCATTCAATAGACAACTGTTATAAGAAATTTATATGAAAATTTTAAGTAATAATCAAAGTTAAATAAAATTTTAACTTTTTGCATCAAATGAGATTTGGTAAATCAATAAATTAATATATTAATAATGTAATGTAATGTAATACATAATAGGATAATATTATAACATGACAATAAATTTTGATATAAATTAATGTCAAAGCGACAAACAAAGAGATTATATATTTGAAATTACTTCATGAGATAAAATAGAATAACAACATATGTAAATGATGATAAACATGAATACATAATGAATCCACTTATAATAAAATATACACACATCTCAATTAACAGACATAAATATTCGTAAACTAGATAAATAATGCCAAATATATTAACAATTACATACTCAGCTATGTTTAACGAGACATGCAACGAGGCAAATTTTCAATTACAAAACTTATCAATTTAAAACTAGTCGTATTTGCAGTATAAGACAAGATATACTACATGTTCTGTTCCTGTGAGATAGTATACAAAGACAAAATATTTTACAACATACATTATACATGCAATTTAATATAATCAAAAGCAAGAGAGATCTTCCCTATATCTGAAAGGGTCTACAATTGCAACACAGTGTCGTGTCCTTGAGACCCGAGAATTGACTAATTATACAATATGAGGTCATAAGCAAAATGAATAGATAATCTAATCAAAACAAGTAACCATAGACCAGATAATAATGTATTAATAATAACTAATGGTAATAACAAGTAATTTTGATACAATAGAATACATAATAATAATAATATAATAATCACATATATTACAATATAATTATCAACTTATATATTATAAATTATATTAAATATTAATAATGAATAATAGATATACTACTTAACTTTTAAATGTCAAGTAGCTCAATTCCATCTTCACTTAGCACCTGAATCAATGACATAATATAATATATTAATAATCAATAAGAAAGTTTACAAATGAAATATATAAATGGAAAGACCGATATAGTAATTAAGATTAAATATAGAGTTTCAAAATAAAAAACGAAAACACCAAATAATATGCGACGATAATAACAGACAGGCAATAGACAGAATAACTATTAAGAATGTGTGAGAATCGGATAAAAACGAGTTAATATAATACTAAGATTTCACCCACTTATATTAATAAAAACGAACTCACGAGGTAAAAAGCTATAAGTCAATCCCAAATTTCCACATCTACAGCCTAAAACCAACCCATCATCCACCGAGAATTAAATTAAGAAATCACATGATAGTCAATAAGAAATTATGAGACTAACCATCAATATATTACAGAATCAATATGATAAGACATTATAATAGATGACTAGCCTATAAAATAATAAATATTATAATAAATTTAAATATAGGAAATAAATGTAAAATATGAGAGTAAAGAATGAAATGAATAAAATTTACCAATAGAAAGCATGGAGACATATAATAAGCCCACACCATAAGTGGAGTATCAAGGTAATTAATTAATAAACAGTATTAATTAATAAAACAACAGAAAAACACTTCTCAAGAAAACAGAATATTACATAAAAATATATATAAATCCAAATAAAAATAAATATCGAGAGTTAAAATTTGCTTCGAAAATGAATAAGAAAGAGATATAACCATGTGAGAGGGATGACTAAACCATATATAAATAAAACATAACTATTATGGAGTAATTTATTATGTTAAAGAAGTGATTGTCAGAAAATATATAATTAATTAAATTTACTTCAAATACATAAATCATAAGATAAATAAACAATACTAAGAATATATGACGTACCGAAAAAAATATTCAATCCAAATGGTAATATAAGTTATCAGAATAGGATAAAGCAATGTATAATTAATGAGAAGCATCAGACATTAATATCTTTTAAGTGAAGCCGTACCAGTCCCATAGCGAGAATAGAATAATATACCAATCAAAAATATATCACACAATATAATAAGTATTAATATATTACGAGAGAAATACTATGCATAAAACTGGGAGGTACAAGATAACGAATAGTACAAGACAGGAGGATTACCAATCGAAGACCTTCATTAATCAGGAATGCGGGATACCTCGAGATATAAGAATAATAAATAAGTATATGTATTTATAGCAAGAAAATTGTGCATTTGTTAAAAAACTGATAGAAAAAGAAAGAGAGCAAATGATGAATACTTAAAATTAAATACATATAATATAAAAATTATAATTAAATTAATATAAGAGTATAAAAGGTGGAATCATAATTACTAAAATTAAAATAATAAATATAATATATTAAGATATATTAAGAAATTATTAAACAACTAAATATAAAACATAGACAAATTAGGAATAGAATAATAAGAGTTGAATAAGAATAATGCTACTATTTCAAGCATAAATAATGAACAATTAGTTATTACCATTTTACAAGTTAAGTCTAGTATACTAGACTTACAAAATTATTTAAATAAATAATAATAAATAACATAAATACATAAATATAGACGAGGATATTATGGTATATTTTATTTATTAGCATAATAAGGTTAATAAAGTAGGAGCATAAAATTAAAGAAAGTTCTCGAATATGACTTTAAAGAGAGGTATATTTGAAAACTTACTTGAGACTTTAAGTGAGTATAAATAGATCTAAATTATAAGTAAGGAGATTATAATAGATAAGACACTATTAAAATAGTTATTTCTTGAATAAATAATGAAATATATATATGAATACGTATTGAGAAATAAATATTAGTAACTTTAATGATGTATATCGCCCTCACACATCGACTGTTTCTGATAGTACTAAACAATGCGGTTATGTAAATACAGCCGCCAATATAGCAGGTAGAGTATGTATAATCTAGCTCCTGTATTTATAAATATCGCATACTCACACCACCCCGCTTCCCTTTGGAATAATTTAGTTAGATTGTTATGAGTTACAATATGATAACTCATATAGATCATGCACGATACCTTTCATCATTTACTTTACATTCTCTCCCCCGATGGTAAACCCCTCTGTAAGTACTATGTAAGGCCCCGAACTCTCAGCAACATTTATTCCAAGTCTAACTGCACTTGCTTCCTACCCGCGTTTTTCTAACCACTAAGAAAGGAGGGATCTTCTACCGTTGAGTACCACTCTATAGTTGTCTTAGATTCTTAATATAACATCTCCTTCTGCCGAAATTTGCGTTAATCATAAAAAAGCTTACGACTATTCGTGAGGAGTTTATCACTTACGTAGCCCTATTATTATTGTAAGTCGATCTAGTGCTGTTTATCAACCGTAATCAGAATGTAAATCCAAATATAAAAACTAAATATTAAATACATATAATAATCACGAATATAATTACAATGAATACATCATCAATCAATACAATAATAATGACCTATATATCAATGAATGTAATGATCCATATGACACTAAATAATACATTAATAACTAATAATGAGATTTACAATCTACATAATTATTGCATTTTACTGAAGTAAGTGACAATATGGAATATCTTATTAATAATATAATATCAATAATTAATAAATAAGATGTCGCTGTTTAGCATGCTCCTAAGATTATAATAATAATAATATTCAATTATAATAATACATAATTAAATAAAATCAATAACATTATTAAATATGATGGTTATTCAATGTATGACACGACAAAGACCGGTGTTGTGAAAATATGAGAGCTCAGGGGGAAAAGAGAGAGGTAGACTAATATGAGCAATAGTCACTGATGTGCAAGATAAGGAGATTACTTCTAGACACCAAAAAACAATAGCGACCCCGAGTAGGTGATCCACCACTGAGCTTGATAGAACTAACAATGAACACAATTGAATATAAAGTCAAATTGATTGTGATCCTTAGGCGTTAGGAACCAATTACCTACGCCAGAACCAAAAATTAACATTATATGGCTACCTCAACCCTTCCCCGAACTACTTACTATATAAATGTTGAGTCAAAGCAACTTAAACACCGTCCATTCTATGCACTACATAACATTACAGACCTATCATACTACATAACATAATATACTACCCACTTATATACCCATATATAAAGTAACATCATATAATAGTATATACCTAATATCTATATTATATAGTATATTAATATATACTATTAATAATGATATTATATCTAATATTAGTAAAATTACAATCACCTACTATTCAGAGCTAAGCGCCGAACTCGCCTCAAGCAACTTTCTGTGCTATATCTCGTCTGCTCTAGACCCACACCGCCAGTTGACTCATTATAGAAACAAGTAATCCAATATTTTTGCAAATGTTCATTCAAAAGTTTACGAATAACAATACTTCTTCTTGTTTTTTGTTGCAACTGATAATTGGTCAAAATAAAAGAAATGCCTTACATATGAATAAAATACTAAAAGATTATGCAAAATTGGAAAACGAAAAAGGGATAAAAGAAGATTGTCACCGCTATTCAAACCTATAATCTATCCTGAGTAAGTGCAATTCCCACCACAGAATCTTCAACTGGTATTAAATATATTGAGAAAATAGTAAAAACTAATCCGTGCCACAACCTAAAAGCCCAATAAATCAGACGCGGACAGTATCCCTAAATCTTGTAGCAAATTCTTAATTAGTAACGAAAACTTGTTGCATAATAGATGTAATCGTGGCTATCTTACTTATTCTGATAAGTAAAAAAAACCAAGAAATTTTTTCCTACGCAAATGTAGAAACAAAAGTTTTATAACACAAAAAATCCAGTGCTTAAAATTTACTTGTATGTACACCTGTATAGAGTCAATTACGTATTAAACTATACCATAAGTAAAAAAACAATATTAGAACAAAACAAATCTTTCATGTTGAATGAAACATTGAAGAAAACTAAAGATTTTCTAATTTAAATGAAGATTTTTAATAATAGGGTACTCAAGGTATAATAATATTATCACTCCTACCTATAACACTAGCGTAATACTAACTCACTCCTTACATATTAGCTATAACTATTATCATATAAATATATACCCGTCTATACCTATATGAACCTACCTAGATCTAAATAATCAGTATTCACACCTATACTACTATATGAAATATATATATTAATATTATACCTATATATATATATTATAATAAGTTATTATAAATAACAGTCAGTACATACCTGACTATACCCCCATAAATATAACTAACACCGAAACTCCATTAGTTACTTAATCACATCTATATAGATACCTCCACTACTCGAGTTCATCTCAATATAACGATAGTTACCGAAACCCTATCAGTGCTACCCGTCTATACAGCGTATAAAGCTGCCATCGAATTATCAACTACCTCATTGATGAGCTGCGGTATATAATAGTATATAATTATCCGTATTATTATCTCTGCGGTAGTAATATATCTACATTATTCCCCTATATACCCTATATACTATACGAAATTATTATCCTGAATTATGATAAAGCGTATTAACATAACGATACTATCAGTAAGTCCATTTATAGTATATTTACGTTAGTCACTGATATATTAGTATATAATTACTATTAAAGGCGAGTAAATAATACAGATAGTAAAGTTCGCTCCCTTTTATGAGACCGTACTATATATACTTATTTATAGTAGAATACTTATATAGATAGAGAGAGAGTAAAGAAGAGAGCAGAGAGAGCAAACACGAGGTATAAAAAGATTACCCATGTCAAGTTCGCCACCTGATGTATATAATGATAGAAGCAGAGCGTAAACGTACTACTACTACATATAAATTAAATATAACGATGTACTATACCAGCCGACATGACTAAGAACGTAAGAATACTATACTATATATTAATAGAACTACGTATTACTACTTATATATACATATACTACTATATATACTATACTATATATTAAACAAGCATGTCAATAAACTACTCACTAAATATATCTATATCAATAAAGTTATAGAAGAACGGCGATTTCATCCCCACTGGTCGCGAGTGCGACAAGAAACTTCCCGAAGATCTGAATGGTTGCTCGCCGCCGTATTCGTGCCACAACCCCTAATCATACACTATCTAGTATATAATACATCCTATATCACCTATCTACATCTATCCCATTATATACTATATACGTAACTACTAGTAATATATACTGCTATCTATAAGTATACGCTATTACTACATATAAGATAAAGCTAAATTATAATAATAGCCACCATTATTAAGATATATACTTTGAATCAACCCAAGACCAC
Source organism: Trachelipus rathkii (assembly GCA_015478945.1). Lineage (NCBI taxonomy): Eukaryota > Metazoa > Arthropoda > Malacostraca > Isopoda > Trachelipodidae > Trachelipus > Trachelipus rathkii. Next base: position 8,942 of record JABUQX010088840.1, read on the forward strand.
CTAGTAAAAGGAACCCAGATTAAATTGAAGGAAAGTGAGCCACAACAAGGTTTTTATTTATTTGAACTTCGGTTTAGCCTCACCGAAAACTAGAGAAAAATTCCCATTGCTTCACCCCCCATCGCCTACTATATACCCTTGATTCATGTAACATATATAATCATGAGCTGCACAGTCGACAGCAACTCCAATCTGATGTATGACGCAAAACGAGTGACAGACTGTCTCGTTGATTAATCGTGCACCTCTGGCATATAGATTGCATGATTGTATCACACTATTTTGTAAATATGATGTCCTTTCAAGTTATTATCTTATTTTAGGTTTGGTTTGTGAGTCTTATTGGCAATATTTCAGCTTCATTAGATCTGCCATACTGTGATGGAGAGATACTTTTGCAATATTTAATCTGACGAATTTAGATGTTAATCTATAATAGGAAGTGGAAGTGACATGCTGGAATTCTTACAAGGAATGCTATTAGGGTTTTAGGTTAAGGTTATCATGTTAGGACGAGTATGGTTATAGGGTTGTGATGAATTTTAAGGGAGAGCTTTGTTAAGATTGTACCTTAAGGTTATAGATCATGTTAGGATGGTACATTTAGGATTAAGGGAGCTGGTCATGTTAGGTAGATAGAGAGACACATTAAGGATATATCGTCCGCTGGGCTCCAAGAGGAAGTTAGGGTATACTTTTTGTTAGGTTACCGGCTCTAACGGAGAGTTGACGGGTATTAAGGCTGGTTAGCAGTCCATTGTTTAGTGATTTATCGAGGATTCTAACATCTACTTTAGTTAGGGTTTCATTGTATAGGTTTATTGGTATAACGCCTTAGGTTTGCCTGTGTTTGGAAAATGGCTTCGTTTCACCAGGCTAATATTTGTGGTGACTCTCACGGAACATTCAACTCGTGCACTAGAATCTTGTAGATGATACAGCCTATGCTACTGACAGGATCGGATCTTCCCAATGAACAACACACACAACAGTCAGAACTTAAATATTTGTACTGTCTTAAATGGTCAGCGAAAAAATAATTCTGTGTGAGAATCTCTCTCGTTAATCTTTATTATTCCATCCGAAGAAATTGTATAAATATATTGATTGTCATTAGCTTAATGGGTCAACAACCACCGATGTGCCCTAGTGAGGTACTGAAAGGCATGCTTCATACATTCCTTATAATGTTTATCTAATAACGAAAAACTAATTGATATATATTACCCGTGTAATGGACCATTTACCGGTCACTGTTTAGGCTTTAGGTTGTATATACTCGAATACTACAAAATTAGTATTATATATTACTCGAGAGAGTAGATATATATATTATAATATTATATAAGACATATAATATTTTCAATTATATACCTATACTTTAGCGATCATTATTTTACTGGAATCCTTTATCTATATAAAATTATATTATATTTTATTTGAAACACCCATATATATTATATAATATATCATTATACCAATATCATATCTGAGGTTTTAAACTGTAAAATACTACAACTATAATCATACTCACTATATATATATATATAAGCTATAATAATATACCTACATCGTGATATAGTTATACTAGTACCTATATACACAATACTATATATAATAATAATATATCTTTATGTACCTATAGTAATATAATACTAATGAGAAATATAAAATCAGTCGTATACCTCATATAATAGCATACTAAACTATAATAGTACTATACGTACCGTTCTATATAGCGTATATATGATATAATATATACTAGTATATATCACCAAGGAAAAATCAAGGCTTTGAAAATAATGAACCATGATTCTTGTTATCATATTCCATGAAAAAGCTTGTTTACCAAAACAACTTCAAATGGAGACGCTGACACGCTATTCAACAGTTCGTATAGGGAAAAGCTCCCTCTAATAATAGGTAGTGTTCTTTTCTATCGATAATTCCCACTTAAGTCTATATAACGAAAATCGAGACACGCAGTGCGTGTGGCGATTTTTTTCACCCACCCTGCGAACCGAGAGGCTTACCGTTGAACCAAATTAGAATCCGGTATGGTAAAGAAAATCAATAAACTTAAAGAATAACAAGAACATCATTATATTAAGTGGAATCGGAACCTGATCCTGTATTCGCAGAATCGGTATCTAATCCGGTACTCTCGAAATTGGAATCTATCCGGTAATCTCAGAATCGGAATCTAATCTGGTACTCAAGGAATCGGAGTCTGATTCGGTACTAGACTAATCGGAGCATCGAGGAATCGCCAGTTGTCGACGATTGTCGTCTCTTGGCCGATTCTATTATCAGAGATAAACTTGATAGGAAAGAATGTTTGAAATATTTTTTCAACTCGTTACTTCAAATAATGAACAATGGATGTCTACAACAATAGCTATAGAGCGACGGAGATAAATTTAGATTAAATGTCAACCATGAAATATAGTATGATTAAAAATAAGGTTGAACGAACACCACAACAAAACACTAAACAAACACCAGGCTCACTACAAACACACCCACATCAACCACACATCACAACATCTAACACACGACAAAAACGCACACAAAAAAACTAATAAGCGGCTTGAACATAATTTGGTCCTCATCTAGAACGAAACTTATAACATAATATGAGTACTTATAGTGTACGTAAGGTTTCAGGTAAGTGTAAAATTCTTTCAACATTAATATTGAAAAAGTTTAAAACACGTGCTGAATACCTAATGTAAGAGATAACAGGAAATAAATAGGAAAAAAAAGTACATAGAAGAAGAAAGAAAGAAAACCGTACTGTGACTCCTTTGATTCGAACTACATTTGTCCCGTGAAGCAGATGAAAATATCATAAGCCAAAATCACAGGAGTAATCTAATTTCAAAAAAGTAAAATAATACCCAGAAGCTTTAGAAATAACATTTGAACAAAATTTCTGAAATAAATTTTATAATTTTTCGAGCCGAAAATGAAAAACACCTTCATTTGCTGAGCTCAAAAGGTGAAAGCAAGATTTAAGAGTATGATTATTCTAGTTTAATTTTAACCGCGTAATCCCATTTTATGGGTGTTCATAAACGATCCCCATAACAAATAAACATAAAACGGCATGACAACTGAAAAAAAAACTTCTATTTCCCAATTTTTGGCAAATATTATACTTGCAGGGTAAAAACACTCGGGTAGGGTAATTTCGATACCCAGGAACATACTTCCAAAATTTGTCTTTATCTTGACATCTTGATATGCATGGACCATAAATTGTATAGTTGCCCGACTTTCAAAACACCTGAATAATAACGAGAATAAGGATAGATTCGCCTTTTTTAAGCCGTGTAAATGAACGTATATACATATGCATTACTATGTAAAGAAATTAACTTCGCGGCTGTAACACCCTAAACCAACATCCTTTATGCAGCGAAGAAAACGAAGGATTTAAATGTGATAAAAACGGAAAGAGAACCTCTAGGTTTTCGTTCGAACCTGCAGAAAGAAAGTTTAACCTCACCGAGGAAGCTACCAGAAGCGATAAAACTGCGAGAGATCAAAAAACCCTCAAGGTAAACAACTCGCATAAGAAGATTTTAAAGCCTCTTGTGGAGATATCGAGGCAAGCAAGAACAGTACTGTCACCCGACAAGGTAACGCTTACACATACTATTCGCAAGTTCTCTTCCTCTAATACCAACAGCTTTCATATTTACCTCTGACGTATTTTTCGAAAACCGTTCATATATATAACTATATAGGTAAATATAAACTTTGGGCTTGTAGAATTTCCATAAGCCTCATATGAGTTCCAAACTACTAATGACCATTTAAGTAAATAGTTTTATAGTTAGCTCGCTAACTTATTAGAATAACATAGGTAATATTACTACCGACGTATTAATAATCTCGACGATATATATCACGATTAATTAGTAAAAATTAACATAATTACATACTACGGTCACAACCTATATTAGGTAAAATACATCGTTATACCTTTAGTATAAAATTAATTTGTCTCCAAATAACAACATATCGGCTTATTCTCACTATATTATAGTTTAATTTATAGTTTATATTATTATTATACTTATATTAATTACTATATACTTTGTGAAGCTGGACGTGTTTAATAGTCTTTCTATATTATTTCCACCCTCCTAATTCTTTCTATACTATAATAACGTCCAGATACACACTCACTATATATATAATACTAAATAGGGCTTGAGATAGCTTAGTATAATAAATATTATCCCTTACCCTAATTTATGTCTATTTATTATAATATACCTGTACTAATACCTTCCATTATGTAATACAGCTATATGGCGTACCACATTATAGAATATACACAACTATATACTCAGTATATATATTACTTTAAACCACAGTACATAAAATAATCGATAATATATAAATAAACTAATAATGTTGATATACAAATATATCTAAATAATAACAAATCTGTGATAATTACACATACATACATACTCGTATATATAATATAACCACATAATATATTATTATAAATTTATTAACCCTCATATACTAACTATATTCGCCAAGTTAATAAATATAACCTATATCTCACCTACTATCTATATATAATATATATCACCTCAATATTATGACTATTGATGATTAGTCATAATACATTAACTAATTTTTATCTATTATACTATATATATTAAGCTATAGATCTAGCATAACCCACCAACCAAACATGGTTTTGTTCTTTTGGGACATCGTATAGAATATAGTTATTCGTCCGCGTAAAGTTCATTATGATAGGCACCCATTGGACTAAATCCTCACCACGCTCTGAGAAATATTTGTGTGAGCTCTGTAGATAGAATACTCTCTCAATTGTCTCTCCAAAGTCAACTCCAATCACGTGCCCTTTTAACATTTAATCTTCCTTCCTCCACATGCACCTATTAACTATCTTATTGTGCTGTAAACAATATAGAGGTTATAGAATTCAAGACGAGATGTATATTGTGTAATAACTACTTCATCAATCTCTTGCTGCGCTTCAACCCCTTATTCTTTTTCTTTCTTTTTTTTTAATGAGTCGAGATAGCGGCTGACCTAATTTGGTCATTATTTTATACGAAGAGGTATTATAATCTCTTCACTCGCGTCTATATCGATGATCTTATCCGCACACCAATTGCCAATATCATGAGACAACACAACTACACTGGAATATAACTCGTAGAGTGAGACGAAGAGTACTAAAGACATAATGTTCAACAAACACACAAGCTAGTATGGGACCTACTCACTAATATTGAATGTTAGAAAAAAATGATTGTTTATCATCAGCATTAAGGAGCGCAAATAAGCTCTTGTATTGGTAGAAGAAGTCCCGCGATAGCCCACCTTAATAGCGAGATCTAATGGATGAAACCGTCTACTGTTATCATTAAGTTCACTTTAAACAGCCTGAGGATGTTCACGATTGTAGAAATTTTAAACTCTGATTCGATCCATCTCTAGAGGTTGTAAGCATAAAAATTTAACATAGATCATGTAACACAACACTGGTCCCCCTGCACCCCAATTAACGACTGGTAATCGAGGGAATACCAAATTCATGCCTCTTATTCGTGTAACCACGCTTCGTATTATTTTTTATCTATTGTTTCTGTTTAGTAAATTTATAATCATTAACACATATTTTAAATAATGTATATGCCTCAATGTGTGTACAAATTTTGTGATTACATGGGTGATTCAAATCGTACATTGACCTCATAGGAGTCAAATGAAAGGTCATAAAGAATGTCAGAAATAAAAATGAGTCGTCTTATTTCATAAAATCCATAATACAAAGATAACTGACAGACTTTGGGTAATAGTAGGAACTATTCACAGAACTTCTTAAAACAAAAAAGTAACTAAATTCTGTGAGAGAAAAAATTCACTGAATTCCTTCTGTGAGAGTGAGACAAAAATAATTTCTTTGTATCATTAAAATCGTAACAAAAATATTAAACAATTTCTTTCTTGGACCTTATTTGCAAATCATCTACTTATCAAAAAGTAATATCCATGTCATCTTTCATAATTAATATATATTACGAATTATAATAATAATATATATAATTATTATTATTATAATTAATTTAATTATATTATAATTAATAATATATTATTATATTCCAATTAAGGTTTATAGATTTTAAATTGGATGAAATTTTATAAATATAATTAATATTAATTATCATTATAATTATAAAAATATATATTATTATATATATTAAAGATAATACTATTATATATGATGTAATTTAATTAAATTTATTCACTTAATAAAATTCATGAGATGATAATTAATTAATTATAGAACACACAAATAAAATAAACTAAAATTAAAATATAATATAAATTTACTATATCATTTGTTTTGTTTAAATATACATATTTTAAATATTATTAACACAACTATCTTAAATTTAATTAAATCAATTAAATATTATTATTAATTATAATATAAATTGACAATTACCATCTATAATTTAAAAATACGAGCTGATTACACATTATATTAATATTTGATATGGCGAGGTCGGTGATATTTCAATTTTATGAGAGAGAGATATATACTCTCTCTTAATATTAGAATAATTATTTATATTAATTATAATTATCATATTTATTTATAAATATCCCTTGGAGCGAAATTACAATATTATTTACTATATTTAATAAATTAACAATATTATTATAATTAAATATATTATATTGAATATTATTTAAATATATTATATTGAATATATTTTTATTATTATTATTATATTATTATTATTATTATTATTAAATTTTTTGATTATTGCATATGCCTAACTATCTTTTTTAAAAATGAGTTTATTATAAATCGATAATAAAAAGTTGTACTTCACAAATTTAGTTATGACAAAGAAAATAATTTTAGCGAGTAAGATGTTTATGTATCATCTGCCCCAAAAGAGTTTCCTGCCCTCAAATAAGTACATAATTACTAAAAAAAAAATTCTGAAATGTGGAAAAACTGTGGTAACGATATCCATTTGATTTTGATCACCATTAAATTTTTAGGGATTATAATTGGAGGATACACACCATTTTATATAGGCCTAGAATAGTTTTTGAATTCCCAACTATTTTGCCGAGGATTAAGTGAAAAATTTCAAATTTCTTGTGTTCGTTCCTTTAAATTCCAGCCAAAAATAGTTTTAAATAAAAAGTGGGGAGTTATTACGCAAAAATAGTTTGTAGCGCCGCAAATTTATGTTACGCCAATATTAGAAAATTATCAATGATGTATGGATGAAATAACAAATTATGACGGAACATAGATTATAGATTGAGTGATGTTTTTTATTTTTATATTTTATTTTGTTTCTCCTTATAAATATCTTGTCATATGTATCAGAACTACGTTCTTTAGCTATATCACTCGCATTTTACTCACAGGAGTTATACTAGATACACTAAGTATCAAAATTACTATCAACTTATCAATTTCAATATCATAATGTCAATATTTGATCATAATATATGTATTTTCGACCTCTTAAATTACAATAAATTAAACACTAGGTTATTTATGATTGATATATATACATGATGAAAAATATATTATAGTACACTAATAGTATCAAACTTATCCTAGGAATATATAAACGTTTTGGGGCTTCATATAAGACCTATTAATTATACTATAATGTTATTTGATATGAATCATAATACTGGATATGAATTAATTTTATCAAGTTTATTGATAGGCATAGTATTTAAAATTAGCTTATACGTTATATTCATTATTATTGCTAAATATTAATATCACTTATTATGGTATGAAGTAAATCAATTGATGCCATTTGACCTTTAAAGTAGTCTTCATAAAAGGTGTTTATTCTGTATATCAGTCCGTTACTTCACTATTATTATATAGTTTTAAAAAAACGAGTATTAAGAGTATTAAATTATTATGCGAAACCTTCTTTTTTTTTTTATAAAAAAAATTTATAATTATAAAATTGCACAGATATATGAGTTCTACAGTCGGCGTTTGAGAGAGAAAAATGCTTTTGATAGACACACATATATTTTAAGTTTATAATATATCTTTACTATATTTCGTAAATTGAAAGCCGTATATTAATTTTAAGTCAGTTGAAAATATTAAGAATAACCGTCATACGATATTTAATTTTTATGTGGAGGAAATGGAAATAAATTATCTATGATTTTCTCACTTATTCAAGTGGCTCCAAAAGTGATAATTAAGTAATTTTCGTATTCCAATGGGGATAAATTAGCTCATTCACTTAGGTAGTATCTGATCCATTTACCTCTTGAAAGATATAAGAAATGTTTTGGTGAACACGCAGTAAAGAATTAGACAATATAAACGAAGCAGAAGATATACATAATATTTCTTAAAGTGGATCATAGCGAGATTTAACCACATTATGAAGAAATAGACATAAGTGCGTTTGGCAAGGAAATGTACACATTCGTACCTATTTTTTTAACTAACTTACATGTTGACCCAAATAACTACGAGCCACAACTTGCTTCTCTTGCATCTACGAAAACTTAAAATACTTACAATTTAGATATTAACGATAAAGGTCTAAATAATGCTATAAAAGAAATAATAATACTATTGTACCCTAAATGATTCAGAATGACTTGTCGATTCAAAAAAGGAACTTGATAGTCTTAAAACATAATTATCAATATGGAGAATTGATGGATGCTTGATCTTAATGTATATAGTAAGGTCTAGAAGTCTAGCGCGAGGATATCAGCTTAAATAATAATAGCACAACAACATATCGAGCAACAGAAGCAGCGAACACAAACCATGTAACAACATATAAACTAACACTAATAATTAGTGAAATAATAATAATAATGTTAATCATAACTGAAATAAATAATAATAAATAATAATAATAATATGTAATAATAATAATAAGTGAGTAAATAATAATAATATTGAGTAGAGTAGAAATTGAAGGCTGAAAGTTAAGTTTGAGAGAGAGGAAATAACGAGCAAGAACTGGGAAGAAAGAAGAAGACTGAAATGAAGAGGTAAAAGGAAGAAAGTAAAGACTTGAAGCATAAAGTAAGAAAAATTAAGAAATATTAATAGAGTAATAAATAAGAAATATTAGTAATAATGAAGATAAAAGTAAAGAGAAATAATAGAAGTAGAGACAGGAAAGTTTAAAAGAATAAGAAATAAATAAGATAAATAAAATAGAGAAAATAATAATAAGATAAATGAAATCGGGAAAAAGATAAGATAAGATAACGAAACAATGAAGATAGAAAAGTTCTAATAGTTAACTAAGAAGGATAACGAGATAACAAAAATATTATGTTCATAGAATCTGAGAAAATGCCAAAATGCTTTATATGAAGAAGAAATTATAAAGAGCAAAACTTATGACATGCAGTTCGGCAACGAAAATTGATAATACTCAGAATAATGTAAATAAATGAAATATAAAAAACATGATATAATAAATGAAGAAGAAAGAAGAAGAAGAAAAGAATAATAATAGATAATAGAGAAAAAGAAAGTAAAGATAAATAGGAAATGACATAATATAAAGAAGATAGATCAGAAATAAAAGAAGAGAAATAGTTTACCAAATGCAAAATTAATGTAAGTAATTAATTTACAGTAATGTAAATGAATTGAGATCAACTAAATGCCTTTTTAGTGTAACTTCAATAATAATAGACATATGTAAATAGATGCTGGAGCTCTCATTAACAGTGAACAAAGTATCAAATGTAAGACTTAATAAGTGATTATGTCCAATATATACTAAGAGATCATCTTGGAATGATAATAGAGACATAAATAGAAGAGATAGTAGATGAGTAATTAATAATAAATGGATTAATAGTTAGAGATAATTAACAATAAGTAAAATAAATAATCACATGAAATTAATAATAATGATCAAGATATATTTTAAAATATAATGTAGAAATAATGAGATATATGAGATAATACACTGAAGAGAATACTTATAAGGAGATCAGAAATATATATATTTCACTAGGAAAAGGTATATGATCTATTATCACAGAGATAAATTAATCATATTCTTATTCACAAGTTTACATACTATGTATATATTATTAATTTTTTTGAATTAAATATATAATAGAGAAAATATATATATATATAGAAGGAATAGATGTGATAAATCCATGTACTCATACCTAAGCATGAAAACAGAACAATATAAGTGTAATAAACCATTATAATAGAAAAGAATAAATACAGTAGTAAAATATATAATACATTAAAAAAAGTATTTCAATTAGATCAATCGAATAAATATTCCAATAGTTATCACCATACAGTTATATATGAGAATAATAATATTATAGAATATGAATAATTAAAAGTATAATGGAAAATCGGTAGAATAATTAGATGAATAAGATGAAGTGAAGAATAGAGTATATGAGGACAAATTTGCAGTATAGCTTTTTTATAATATATAAAAAAAGAAGAGAGAGCGATGAGATAGAATAAGATTGATATGTAATAAGAATATATATAGAAAAGAGGAAGCAAAGAAGAGAAAGAGAAGAAGAAGGATAGATAGATATGAATGTCACAGAATAGAGAGAGATGAAGAAGGATTAGAAGTAAGAAGAAGAAGAAGGTTGGAGTTCAGTGTCCCATTTGGAGAGAAGAAGACAAGATGAGAATATAATGTAAATGAATGAGTAAGTAAATAGAAGATATATGAGAGAGTATAATTAAATATATATGCATTGTTGAGGAATGTTCAAAGGTATATAATAATAATAATAATAATATAAACAATGAATATATTGTAAATACATCATATAAGATAAGATAACCTAATATAAAAACGAGAGATAAATATACGGTAATAAATATAATCAAGTAAATTATAGATATAAATACATAATATGTATTATATAATAATAAGGTATGTTAAGTACTTAAAACATAATCAAATCCTAGTAATAACTATAATTAATTAAGTTATAGATAATACATAATATAGATATACACTATAGGAAATAAGTAGATAAATAATGAGTTAACTAAACGATCATACAATATTAGTAGAGGAGATAGATAAGATTTTTAAAGATATGAGATAATTGATCCAGACTTGAAGAGTTCAAAATAGTGACTAAGTGAGAGTTCAAAGATGTTATGAAAATACTTTTAGAGAGAGAGATGATTATTATTATAATGAGAGTATAGAATTTATATTAGAATGAAAGTATATGATAGATGATTTATGATGATGTAAGTAATGAATACACATATCTAGATAGCAATGATATAGAAGAAGAAGAAGAAAGAAGAGAAGAAGAAGATAGAGTAAGAAGATAGTATAACAGAAGATTAAAAGAACACACACACGAAAGCAAGCAGTAAGTAATGCAAATGAAGAAACGAAGTATGAATGCTAAGAATCGTATTAGTATATGATAGAAGAAGATATAAGATATGATTAGACTGAACACTAGAAAAGAGAAGAAGAAGAAGAAGAAAAGAAGAAGAAGAAGAAGAGAGAAGAAGAAGTAAATAATTAGCAATGATGTAAAGTTTTAGATAGAATTGTTCAAAATTTTTAATAGATATATTATTAATTTATTACAATATATATACCATGGAAACAATCAATATTAAATATAATTATATTAAATTTATAATAAATTATTAATTAATTGATAATTAATTATAATTTATAAATTAATATTTAATTATATATAAATTTAATTATATAATATATTACTAATAATTAATTTATAACAATTTTTATTTAACATATATTATTATATATTATTATTATTAGAATATATATATTATTATATTATATATATATTAAATTTATTATATATTAATATATAATATATTTCAATAATAATAATATAATTAAATTAAGAAGTAAGTAGAAAGAACATAAGATAGAGATAGAAGATAGATTAGAAAGAGAAGTCTAATAAAGTAAGGGAATAAAAAAAATTAGAGAATTTTATCATATATAGGTATGTATGTAAAGAAATAGAATCAAAAATTAAAAGTAAGTATGAAATATTATTATGAATATGAATGTATAGATAAGAATGATGATAGAAATAACGTATCAAGTAAGATGAGAGAGAGAAGAAGAAGACAGTAAGAAGAAGATAAGAAGAGCAAGGAGAGAAGAGAGAGGAAGTATAGAAAAGTAAGGAGAGTTAAGATAGAAGAAGAAAGAACACGAAGCAGATAAGAAGAAGAAGAAGCAGAACTACATGAATACTACAGGAACTAACTAACAGAACCAGAACTGAGCAAAGAACTTTACAGAGACACATCATCGCGGGGTCTGTTCCCAATAGTAATTGCTTTTTGTTTATCTTAATTTGTTGGATGTCGTGCGTTAAAATGTTTTAAAATACTAGTTTTTTATTTTTTTGGAAATCAAGCTATAAGCAGATTAATATTTTACCGGAAACTATTTCTATCGTACACATATGAGTCATGCTCACACCATAGAGCCAAGACTCAGTACCTCTATAAGTCATCGCAAAAACCATTCCAATTTAGTAGTGTAATAAAGAAATTATTTATATAGCTGGGTACTGGGTTAAGCTCTGTTGTGTTTTCGTGTAACGATTGATCACCGTCTATGTAACAGATATGTTCCTACAAGTCGACGAGATGGAATCATCGAAGTAATATCCTTTATACTTTTACACAGTATTATGTGCAAGATGGAAGATGATTAGATCAGGCCTGTAATACTAGAACAGATATGTTCTATGCGGAAAACATTAAAGCCATCAACTACTTGCATGATTACAGTTATATGATACGATTCCTTTCATGGGTCTTAGACCAAACATATAGTGGTTCTATGCGATAACCTAAACAGTCAAAATGCCACTAATACTAACGAGAGTTGATGATGACACATTATTTGTAACAGATGTTCTCCATGCGGTAAACATCAACATGCTTTAATTACAGGATTAACCCGCTCGACGATGCGTAGTGATATCAATTATTCAAACTCCACGGATTATCTAGGAGTACTTTTGCCTAGCATAAATGCAACATCAATAAGTCGTAGATCACATAAGCCGTATCTTCTGGGTAACAGACCTGTAACCTGATATTACATTATTCTAAATTATTATTCAATTGGTCTCCATGATAGTTTGAGTTTACCGGACAGATATTCAGGATACTACCAGATGTCTTGTGTTTGAAATAAACTTAGAAAGGTGACCCAAGTTGAATGTGAGGTTCACTAGACCAATATCCTTCAAATGAGGTTCTTTATCTGAACAATTATACTATTGAAATGAAACGATGCTCTATTGCTGTTCACTTATTTCATAAGAAATTGACTATTCCACTTCTCGATTACATAATAAGTGAAGAAATTCTTTTGCCTACTATTTCGTTTGAAATCGTGTTATGACAGAGTTTTATATGCCCATAATACTTCGTGCGCTTTACAAATCATTAAAATTATATCTAAAGAATTACCTATAATCGATATTGTATGTTATGTGGGAAGTTATTTATTAGTATTTTGAATAACTTCTATTCCACATTTTGAAACCTTCTCAACCTTCTATGGATCTCGGAGGAATGTAATAAAGAGATTATTTTATTCTTATTATAGATGTAAGTTAGATAGAAGAAGAAGAATAGAATATAAGAAATATGAAAGTAAGAAGATAGAAGAAGATATGAAGAAGAATTTGTAAGAAGAATGAAGAAGTAAGATTGTAAGATAGAAGAAGTAAGAGAATATGTATAGAAGTAAGAATTTATGTATATGAAGAATGAAGAAGAATGAAGTTAAATTAAGATTTTATATTAAATTAATTATATAATTGATATTAATATGCAATAATTAGAGATATAATTTAAATAAAAAATAATATAATCATAATAATAATAATAAATAATAATAAATAATAATAATATGAATAAATAATAATAATAATAATACATATACTACCGTATATATAATAAATTAATTTTATTATTGATAATATATATTTAAATAATAATATAATATATAATATAATATAATATAATAATATATATTAATATATTAATAAATAAATATATTATAATAATCATAATAATAATAATACTATATAATTATAAATATATTAATAATTACTTAATAATTAATATTAAATTTTATTACATTAAAATAATCATAAATTATATAAAAAAATAAATAATATTATAAGTAATATAATAAATAATAAGTAATAAAATATAAGTATAGAAAGATAGATAGTAAGATAGAATAAGAATAGAAGTAATAGTATAGATATGAGCTGTTCCATATGAAGAAGAAGAGAAAAAAGAAGAAGAAGAAGAAGAAAGAAGAAGAAGAAGAAGAAGTGAATGAAGAAGAAGAAGAAGGAGAGGAAGATATTTAAATAAAAAATGAAGATAGAAGAAGAAGATAAAAGTTAGTAAGAACAAGAACAAGAAATAGAACAAGAACAAGAACAAGAAGAAGAAGAAGAAAAAGAAGAAGAAGACATAAGGAGAACAGTAGAACGAAGTTAAGAACATAAGAGGTTAAAGTAGTAAGAAGATAGTAAGAAGGAAAGTAAAAAGAAGAAGAAGTAAAAGATAGAAGAAGATAGAAGAAGAATGAAGAGAAGAAGAAGCCAGAAAGAAATATATTTAATTGAGACTCTGTGTCTTAGAATGAAAAGTATTAGCTATTGTATTGATAAGTAATTAGAAGAATAGTAATTAATATTGGTTCTTAGTAGAGGATAAGAAGAAGAAGTAAGAAGAAAAGAAGAAGAATGAATGAAGTAATTAGAAGAAGAAAGATAGTAAGAATGATAGAAGAAGAATAAGAATGAATAGATAGAAGGATGAAAGTAAAGGTAAAAGATATAGAAGAAAGAATTCAGAAGAAGAAGGAGCAGAAGCAAGAGGAAGAGGATGAAGAAGGAAGAAGAAGAAGAACACGAAGAAGAGAAGAATGACAGAAGAAGAAGAAGAAGAAGAAGAAGAAGAAGAAGAAGAAGAATGAAGAAGAAGAAGAGAAGAGAAGAAGAAGATTTAATAATAATAATAACCTATAAATAAATAATAATAATAATAATAATATAATAATATAAATTGTCATAATAATAATAATAATAATAATAATAATAATAATAATAATAATAATAATAATAATAATAATAATCATAATAATAATAATAATAATAATAATAATAATAATTAATAATAATAATAATAATAATAATTAAATAATATATAATAATAATAATTAATAATTATAAATAATATATAATAATAATCTTTGATTTTAATATATACAATAATAATAGAAATTTTAATATTACATATTACATAATAACAATATATAATTTCTAATAAAAATGAAAAATAATAATTATCACTTGATAATAATTCCTTAGTTAACTAAATAATTTAATCAGTAATGATCATAATTTTTAAAATAATTTTAATGATAATAATTAATTAATAATACATAATAATTAATAAATAATATATATAAATTAAATAATATAATAATTTAAGAATTAATAATAATAAATAATAATAATAATTAAAATAATTATATAATCAATAATTAATAATTAATATAATATATAATATATTATAATAATAAAAAATTATATATATAAATAAAATATAATATAATAGATTAATAATAACAATAAATATAATAAATAATAAAAATAACTAATAATAAACTACATAATAATAATAAATAATAATAATAATCATAATAATAATAACTAAACACTATATAATAATAATAATAAATAATAATAATAATATAATAATAATAAGAATAATATAATAGTAATAATAATATAATGACCAATTAATAATAATTATATATAATAATACACATTACAAGTAGAACCGCTTTATCTCAGATTTTTATAATGATAATTATTTTAACTAAGTTTTTCATAGGTATCATATATTTTTATATCCCAACTACATTATAGCTAATGTAATTATAATCACAAGGCCTTCAAAATATTTCCCTAGTATCAGTGAAAGGGTGTCTAAGCTATTGCATGACACAGTGTCGTGTCTTTGAGACCCGAATCACAAATATACATTAATAACAATAGTTTTAAAAAATGATAATAATAAACAAAGACCATAATAATAGGGTAATATACAATGTATAAATTTAATAAATTAATAATATAATTGAATATAATAATAATTAATAATAATTATGAGAGAAAAAATATATAATCAATACAATAGATAATAATATATAATTAATAATAATAATAATTAATAAATTCAATAACTTAAATAAATAATCAATAATCTGAATAGTCAATAATAATTATATATTATATAATCCATTTATAATAATAATTAATATATAATAAACTCAAATAAATAATAATAATAAGTAATAATAATAACTAATAATTTCAATAATAATAATCCTATACAATAATAATAATAAGTAATAATGACCAATATATGTAATAAACAATTAACTATATTAAATACATTAATAATTATATATTATAACAGATTCAATAATTAAACAAATAATTAATATGAAGAATTTTAATGTCTCACTTACTGAGCATATTGATATCTTAAGTAAGAATATCTCCCAATAAATAACATAATAGATAATAATCACTATAAATTAACTGACTCCTACCAATTGAGCTACGGACACACATTAAAAAAAATAGATAAGACTTATGAGAATAACAACAAAGCATCAAAAATGATAAGATGGTGATGTATCTATAATATAAGAACATAATAAATAATAAGTAATCCAATATATGAATCAATATACTAATAATTAATTACAATCTAATAATAATAATAATAATATATAATAATAATAAAGAACTAGCAATTAACAATAGGTCCTCGATAATAACAGTAATGAAATTTCTATTCACCTTACACAATATCAGATAAAAGTACGTGTAATATTATTTCCACAAAATACTAAATACGAATCATGTACTTAATCTTCCAGATGGTAATTTAATCAATCTAATGAAAATCAAGTAATTGAGAAGCCAAGACATAAGTGCTTTCTAAAGAGTTTCCATCTAGAATAAATAAATAACAAATACATTAATATGACACACACATAATAATAAAAATAACACATGTTTGTTTTTCTTTTACATACATATGAACAATATTAACTATAGAAATAATAATAATGGAATAAACAAATAATGAAAATACCAATAATAATAATAATAATATACATATAATAATAATAAAATATAATATAATAATGAATAATAATAATATAATAATAATATAATAATAATAATAATCGAATAATAATAAAAATAATATATACATGATAATAATAATAAATAATAAAAATAATAATAATAATATAATTAATGAATATGAGTCAACAATAATAATATAATAATAATAATAATAGATAATAATAATAATAAATAATAATAATTAATAATAATAATAATGAATATATATCATAATAATAATAATAATAATAATAATAATAATCCCAGTCATGACATAATGATAATAATAAAAGATAATTATATAATAATAATTATAATATATATAATAATGAACTACACCTCAATAATCAATAATCAAAATAATACTAATAACATTAATCAAGTCACTCAATAAGAATAGTAAAGTCACCATAAATTAATAATAATAATAATAATAATAAATAATAAAATAGTAATATTAATTAGTACTTTTAGATATAGCTTTTCTGAGTTTACTTGTAAATGGAAATATAGTAATAAGTATTAGCTACTATTTATATAGCTTTTTGAGTTTACTTGTAAATGATATAAGAGAATTTTCATTTTTAGTTCTCGAGGTCAATCGTTTAAAGAAACTTTTGCACATTTTATCCAGCTAACTGCCATATCCCCAGCTTTTTCTAAGCCTATGAGAAAAGGAGGATTTACGTGATCACTATTTCTTAGATTTTATATCTCTTTGAAATTGGTTATTATGAAAGTTAGAAGTATTGGAAGGTTACAATGCCTTATTTACCTGTAGTATCCTTGTGCTGTCTCCCTTTAATGATGAGATATGACTTCAATAGGTCTTTCAATTGTAATATTTCTAATGTTTTTTCTAAATAAAGGTGACGTATGCTCATAGAAGGTTTCTATATGTACTAATGAATAATAGAGACTGGTGAGGGTAGCTATATTTGCGCAATTCAATTAGTATATCTTCTTCAATATATATAAGGAACTGCAGCACACTCTTTTCCTTTTCATTTGAACTGAGTATATTACATATATTTCGCTAAGTTTACCCACTCATAGCTGGTTGATATGTCCTTGAAATGTCAACTTTTTTCATGCTAAACGTTACACGACTCCAGTATTTTAGCATTTGTGACTCTTTTCAAGTCAACTCCTTTAACTTTTATTTTTAAAATTATCTAGCTATAGTCTAAACCCTTTCATTTTCACTTATATGATGATGATAACTTCAGAGAAAGGAGTTTATTAGAGAATATATCCATGTTTGTGATCTTATTATAGAGGATTCGTCTGTCTGCTTTTTATTGAAGCGGTTTAGCCCTGATCTTTAATCCTTTCACCTTAATATTGAAAAGATATCGTAACAGCATAATGAGAACCATGACGAGATCTGGCTGTGAATTAAATACAGTCATTGGTATACAGATGTATAATAATAAATGGGCCAAGAATAGATCCTTGTGGAACCCCACTGCAAGTTGTTTGTAGTGGTTTTCAGAGCATGTTTCACCTATTTTCACCATACTGCCACGATCTTCACCTAAGTATTGAGATGCTATTTAAACCATTGTAGTGGTGTTTCCCTTTATTCCCATTTTATTCATTTTGTTTAAGTAGTACATCATGATCTATTGTATCAAAAGTGATTTTTAATTATCCCTACCCCAAAGCCCCCTCACCGTCGCTGGCGCCGGAGCGGCCCACCCTCGATCACACGCTCGGGCATTTATTAACGGGAGACTTTCAATCATTCCGCCCCAACCATCCCCACCAGACTTTAATCTAGATACAAGCATTAGAGGGGGGGGAATAAATTACAATAGGTTTTTCTTATTTTCATTCAAAGTGTCAATAACATTATTCCTATTTGACATATGGCTCAACCACGTATTTTAATTATTCCCTACCCCCCCCACCCCACCCTCGATCACGCATTTATTTAACGAGACTTTTCATCATTCTCCCCAACCCCACCCAGACTTTATCTAACAAACATTAGGGAAAAATTACAAAAATTTACATCAAAAAACTTTTAAATTTTTGGATATAATTCCTTCGGTCCTTTCCAATCATAAAGTGAAGTTTAATCAGAACAAATATTAGTCCAATAAAGTTTCTTGTTCTTTTTTTTAGTTTTTAGAATAATTATTTGGTAGAGAGAGATTCTATCTTCAGGAAACATAAATTTTGGTAAAAACGCTAAGAAAAATTATTTTTCCCTTTCTTTTGGTGCTGAATAATGCTTGTTATAAAGACAGGATATATATTTTTAAAGCAAACCAGTGTATATTCAATATATGATTATATATTTCTAATATATAGTATATATTATATATATATTGTATATATATATATATATTAATATATATATATATATAAATAAGTGATATATATCTATAAAAATTCAATAATATATATATATATATACCAGTATATTGAATTTAAATCGGGCTTTTATTTGTATTTTTCAGAAGTCCCCAGCCGTTGGGTTTGAACCCTTACCATTTGGCATAACATCCAAAAGGGTAAGGGTTTAAACCCACTCGGGATTTTGAAATATATATAGTATTATATAATATCTATATATAGCGATATATAATATATATAATATATATATATATATATATATTAATATATAATATTATATATATAATAAACACTTATCTACACAAAGCGATTGTAGAATATAAGCAGCTTAAGTCCTTTAATGAGAAGAAATTGGGGAAGATATAAGACAGAAATTCCAATGTTCAATCCACTACCACATTTTTGTGGTATCGAGGAACCTTTGTTAATGGGACTAGGACAATCACTTTTCCATTCAGACTGCAAATTGTCTTTTCTATGTAAAATCTTAAACCATTGGCGAAGACGTTGTGCCGAAACTCAGGGTGTGCATTTTAAGACTAAAGGTCAGAGGTAGGTGTCAAGGGTATGGTACCCTACCTGAATAATATAAAAAAGAATATGGCAAAACATTCTCTGCGGTCTGGCAAGAATTGGCTGGTCTGTTGGAATTATTGCCAATCAAAGGAGGAAATGTCCTCAATAACATCATTTAAACACTTTAATGGGCATGTTTCCGCCTCCCCACTCCAAAATAGAAAAAACTCCTTTTCTGTGGTTTTTTTTTTTTCCACACACAGCAGCTCAAAGTTTTTATAATGGACTACTTCAGTTGAGTGCAAAGTCAAATTTTGAACATCATCTCACAAAAAATTAATTTAAATCTTTCTTCTCTATGAAATACAAACAACTTCTAAGCAATAAATTCTCTATTTATGGTAGTAAATCAGTGACAAACAATGGTTACAATTGCATTCAATAATTCAAACTTGACAGGCTTGCCTCAGTTAACAAATTTTACGACTTCTTCGCAAAAAAGATCAGTAAATATCTTAAAGGGCACAATGTCACACACAACTCACAACTCGCGACACCTCAAATCGATTCAATTGACAGATATTGTCGGCAGCTCCATTAAAG
Source organism: Trachelipus rathkii (assembly GCA_015478945.1). Lineage (NCBI taxonomy): Eukaryota > Metazoa > Arthropoda > Malacostraca > Isopoda > Trachelipodidae > Trachelipus > Trachelipus rathkii. The sequence goes on from JABUQX010088840.1 coordinate 29,738, forward strand.
CATGTTTTAGTGATACGCTTATAAAACTCTTGATAATTTATGATTACCTCAATAGGAGAACTGAATTAACGCAACCTTCGAAAAATATAGATGAAAATGATAAATTAGGTGGTTCTATTCACTTGCACATATCTCGCGAAAGAGTTTTCTGCACGCATGCCTTCTACCACAACTCGCTATTTTTCTGAGAGAGAGAGAGAGAGAGAGAGGGAGAGAAAGAGAGAGAGAGAGAGAGAAGAGAGAGAGGAGAGACGAGAGAAGAGATGAGAGGAAGGAGAGAGAGAGAGGAGAGATGAAATAACATCTTTAAAGAAATCACTATGTATAATATATATATATATATATTATATATATATATATAATATATATATATATATATATATAATTAGTTATATAATATATAATATAATTATATATACTATATAATATATTGAGGGGCAAAAACGCCATTATGAAGACGTAAATAAAATTGACAAAAAATATCACAAAAGGTAAAATTTTCAAAGCCGAAAATACATTTTGTCATATATTTTTATATATATATAATATATATATATATATAAATATATACAATATATATATAATATTATATATATTATATATAAAATATATATATTATATATTATATAATAATCATAAAAATATAACAAATAAAGAAATTTATATATATATATAATAATATATATATATATAAATATATAATAATATATATTTATATATATATATATATAATATAATTATTAATATATAGTATATTATATATAATATATATTATATATATATATAGAAAGTCAGTATTTAACCAATTTTTCTTTCCACCTTACAAATAATACAATTGAACAACATTGTGATGGAGTTTATTTTCCATTTTAAAGGGCCAATTTTTTTTGCAGTATATATACTATATCATATAATAATATATATATATATATATATATAAATATATATATAATTCTGATATAATAATAGTATATATTTTTACACTATATATTGTTCATCTATATATATTTTCTATTTTTTTATGATTCTTAGATTTTTATTATATTGAGTCAAATTTATTATTATTATTAATTATTTTTATTTTATTATATTATAATTCCCCATTTTAATTATGTTAAAAAGTATTTTTTAAAATCAAAAGCAATAAAAGACTTTTTTAAAAATTTAAATCAATAAACAAAGAATTTAAATATGTGCTATGCTTATTTGACATGGTTTATTATTATGTCTTAAATAAACGCTGTTTTATAACCTCTTAGCATCAAACACACATCTACAAATAATGTTTTCACCATTTTGGTAAATTTGTTATAGCTTTGGTTAGAACATTTCGAACACTTGAAACATCTGTGCTCCCAATGTCTTTATACGAGATCGTTAAAGTTATGTACATTATACCGAAGGCTCAAAATTTTAATGCTAGCAAATACTGGAATGTAAGCTTAACTTGATTTCATGTGACAAAAAGACATTCATAAATTCTTCAATAATAAGAAATTTCCTGCTTCTTCTCAGAAAAGAAAGAAGACGATTCGAATTTACATATGGGTTACAATAATTAATATAAAGAAAGGAAGATGAGAGGACAATAATAGCACCAGAGGATCAGATTCTAAAAACCAACTGGTTTAGAAAAAATATAATAGAAAAGGAAGGAATCTCAGAAAAATGTAAAATGGGTAAAGAAAAAGAGGAGACAGTGAACCATATTTTAATGGGATGCGATATACTACTACGAATAATAAAATTAGGATAATATACCATAAAAGTTTTGTAAGAGATAATTAATACACCTACACAACATTCATTCATCGGATGATTCCCATACATCATCAATACAACTCACCAAATATGAACGCTTTCATTATGCTATAATTGGAGATATAGACAAACATTTTTCGCGCAATCCTGGCATGATACATTCTAATCCTCGGCACGGAAACTGTCCAACCACACTTCATGGGAAATAAAATGCACTATAATATGAGAGATATACCATCATCGCCATACCTCAAATACTAGCACACATTTAAGCTACCAAGCGAGAAAAGGCCCAGGAAATATATCATTTTTAGAGCAGAGTACACTACGTGAAGAGATAATACTATGTTATGGAGAACCATTGTAAAAATTATACTATGATGAAGTTTAATTAAATAATAATAAATAAATTATTGGAGCTATTTTTTCATTATTTTAGGAGCAGGGACATTTTATTACTATTAATATAATATATATCTTATAATACATCATATTAATTAATATCATAATCGTATTAAATATATTAATTATATATATCTATTAAATATATATAATATTAAATATATATATACTATAATACTATTATGTATATCATATTTATTATATATATTATACATATATAATAATAATTCATTATCTAGTATATATATAGTATATATATATATAATATATATATATATATAATAATATATTCTTATTTATGGTAATAGGTATTATACACGGCAATAATGTAAGTAGGGCTCGATGCTCCGACGGGGAACACATAAGGGGGTACGGACTGTTTTACTTTATATACTACTACCGTAGTAGACGGAGAGGGTCGAGAGTGAGAACCCCCTAGAAGATACACCTATATAATTATCACCCTTATACAAATAAACCAAACTGAGCGGGGTTCCGAGAGACCCTCCCCGGAGCGGGGGGAATTATAGTTTCACCCTTAACTCACTCCTGTCAAGTTCCCCGTGCAAAGGGCCGAGCAGAACCTCACTAGAACTCCCTCTGTCAATCGGTGCGGTCAATATCATTATTAACCTTGGGGTATTATTACTTTAGTTCATAAAATAAAATAATAAGCAATAAATTTATATGTATATAGTCATCCCTATTTATTTATAACGAGTAGAACCAATATAAAATGAGTCTCTGCAAATAGAGCTTCATCTATAATCTTATTACTTAGTATCTATAATCAATAATTATTAATCAATATAATTATAGTTATTTTTTATTTTTTACAACTTTTCCTATCTAAAATTTTACCAGGACAGATTCCAAAAAGAGTATTCCTTTTTATTCTGCTTGTTAACTAATGTAACCAGGTTTAATATATCTTTTCCTTGTTATTACAGTCTCTGAGATCTTCCTGTTTGCTTTTTATATTTTACATTTTTTATCTTTATTCATTTTCCGCACTAAAAATTATGACCCAAGAACATTAACCAAGGCAATAAGTACTTTTCACTTTTTATCCATGTATGCTATTGTAAGTTTTTGAGAAATGAGCTGTGCTATGCTAATTATTTACATTAACCACATTTCACCTAATTATGTCTTTATTTCGTTAGTTTCTTTCCTTGGTCGCAGGATTCGTTTTGAAAACAAAATTAATTGCTTTAGCACATCCAGCAAGCACTGACATTTTTCTTCACAATTGGGCAAAGGGAACAATATAAATATCATTTCTATACCGTTCAATTCTTTACTATTATCATTTAATCATATATTTAATTTTTTTTTCATTTTCTAACAACTTTAATTTTCTTAAGATTCGTCCAAATAGATTTACTATTTTGGATTGTTTATCATATAGACGTGACTAATAACATCGATTCTTCAGTAACACTTAATACCTTATATATATATATAACAATATATATATACTATATATATGTATATCTTAATATATTATATCATAATATAGATTTCTTGTTCTTTTCTCTAAACAAATCCAAATTATTTTAGAAATATAGGATCTAATTTTATCCCTTTTTAGGGTAATTATTAATATATACTATAATACTATATAATATATCTATTATATTATATATTATCAATATCTTATTAAATAAAATTTCCTTCTATAATATTCTTATATTTTATATCTATATATTATTATATATATATATATATATATAATATATATTTTAATATCTTATATATTATATTATTAATTAATTTATTATATATAATATATTATTAATATATTAAGATATTTTTGCGGATGGTTTGCCAAAAGTTTTTTAACTAATTGTTGAGATGATTTAAAATATTATTTATAAACTTTTATTTAAATGAATTAATAGATAAAGAATTGCTTAATTAATACGAATTAATAAAGAATACTCGTACACAGATATAATTAATAATTAAAAGATGTAAGTCTATTTGAAAACTTTCTACAGCAACATTATTTTAAATTAAGATTCTAGCAATATTATTTATGTAAACGTTTACTTTGGTTTTATATCACTAGTGACGCGTGTCACTCGATTGTAGGAGAGGGAAAATTTAAACATACTTATAAATATTTATAGGTATAGATAAATCATGAGAGTATCACCTTAAAAAGATTGTTGTTAAATTCGGATTTAAAGATACGATATTTTAATAATATATTAATTTTTATGGTGTGTACGCTAATTAAATATTTTATATCTAATAATATTTACAGACTCTATAACAGCAGTTAAATTTAGGCTTTAGCTCACAACCGACTCTTGCAATATATGGCGATTGTATATGCCTTACGTCACGTAATGTCATGAACTTTGTTATATTACCAATTTTGGATACTGGAGCGGATAGAGCAAATAGAGGTACAGTGGACCTCTGCATTTCGTTCTATATAATTCAACTTTTCATTCTATTATAATAATTATTATATTTTGGTTGCTTAATATTTTGTGGTTTGCTATAGGTGTATTAATTGGTGAGATCTAGTTACTAACTTATAGTAATCGCCAGAATACGGAATCTCAAGCTACTTTTAGATTACACTTTAAGTGTTTTATTGACATTACTTTTATTCTTTATATATAAATAATAATGATAAGTTTTCACTTGACTTCATATTTTTTCTAACAATTAAAGCGGCTTGCCGGGCCACATCACGAGGTACTTCTCTTTCTAATATCAGATTCTCGTCTAACTAGGGTTGCACTCCGCGCTATTATTCTACTGATTTCTATACTCCCATTCAACCACCTCCGCTACGTCGCCCCCCCTCAATAATGTTCTCGCCAATCTTTGTCCACGCAAATTGGTGCGCGGGTGTGCTATGTGTACCACCAAGCGAAGGTTCTTTACTCTTTTGACTTATTCATGTAGAAGTAGTGAGAGCTCCTTAATAATTTCCTAATTGAATATATGTCTAAAATAAGGAAACGGAGCTACGATGTCTTTTTTTATATTTATTTATTAGTTTCTATCATAAGTGTTTTACTAATCACATTTCTGTTCAAATCTCTGTTTTTATTATCTAATTAACTCTGTGCCTTTAAATACTTTCGTCAAAAGGGTTGGCTATATCCTCTACACTGACCTCAATATAACGCCCCGCCCTCAAAAGATACTCTCGCCAAATATTTAAAAATTGTCTTGTGGTTATAAAACTTAATTTTTATTATTTTATTAAATTGTATAATACGATGACCTTACACTATACGAGACCACTAAGATTAATTAACTATTGTTTTTTTGTCAATTATAATTTTATTTTGTGGTATTTTTGTTCAGTTAAATTTGCCAAGATTATTTTTTTAATTAAAACTCTGTACCTATAATTACAACTCTTTAATGCGGTGGTCCATCACTTACGTAAAGTTTAGCTACATAAACTCTTCCACTCCTAAGAGAAATCACTGTATCAAAGTAATTACATAGATGGCATGAAGACAAATGCTTGAAAGCTTTCACTATTTTTTGCTCTAGTTCTACATTCTTGAGACGGTTTGCTATTTTATTTTGGTTCAGGACTCAACTCTTAACATTCATATAAAGCATAATTCAGAATGTCTCCCACTAATGTTATTTTTACCATCTACCAAGTCAAGAGCAGTTAACTAATCATCTGATCCTTTATCCTAGACAAGAGATAAGCTTATTGCCCGACAGCCAGTTCTCACGTTATTGCTCAGGGTCGACTAGGCTTTCTTGGAAGACTGCCACGTGAGTACTAAGTTACTTCTACGTTTCCGACATATCCCAGCTTCGTGCTATTACCATCGCACGCAATGGATGTAATAGTTTCGGCATACTGCGCTATATTCTCTTAATTCATTCGTGTCTATCTCAGGAATCTCTTAGTAAAGGGTATATATTTGTTTGAGACCACACATTCTAACAGCACATTTCTATATCCGTCTATATTTCCCACATTTATCTCATTCAGTGAGATACACATGTATTTTCTCGAGCACTTATCTGCTACAGGAGTGTGTTTACGGATGGTGTGAAGTCAGAAACTATATGATTCTGTGACAGACTCCTCTCCTTAAAGCACTTATGGGCGTAACGCCAATATTAGCTTTCATGCAATTACCACTCTAACAGGCAAGGGCTGGATACATTGTCGTAAGATTGTAGAGTGAGTTGAGGTTCACTCGCATGTAGATATTGATTCCGCACCTTGTGTGAGTGCTATACATAATATTTACATTCTCTTATATTACACTGTCTGTCGTTTTTTTTCTTATCCAAGAACATATCATACTCACATCCATAAGAGTCTCATATTGATAATTTAGAGAGCCATAATAACCCTCAATCCAACTGTATACAGGAAATCTTAGCTTGTTAATTACCAAACAAATTCACCGCATTCTCTACACTACCAACTTATCAATTTCACTGCTTATATTCATTCATAACTTCTCTGATCAAATTTAAAATTCATTTCATAGCCTTTAACTAATACATCGCTCCCATCATATAACTAATATTTTAATGATACTCGTTGGGAAAGTCGAGCAAAATAACAAAACTCTTTTTTACTTTGAGATAATGTAAAGGTCACTAGTGTATTTTGTATGATACATAACAATACATTAATTAATTGAATAACAATACATATAAAACATATTCCAATAATAAAAATTATAATAGTATAATACTATAATCATTAATATAATAATTAAATCATACCTTATATAAATAAACTTCTATAACTAATCATATATTATATATATAATAAAATTATATATTATATATTAATATAATTATCCATTTTGGCAAACACTCACATATAACCATAGAGGAGGTATCAATAATTCGGAGTAGATACACTCTTACATACTTTACATAACTTATATGAAACGTCATAATAAGTCTCTGCATCACATCACACTAACACAATCATTTATCAAACTAACTTTATCTAAATAATTAAATAATAATAATAAACATTATATAATAATCAATAATTAATAATACTATAATTAAATTATTAAATATCATATCATCAATAATAATAATAATAAATAATTAATCAATTAAAATAATTAATAATAAATAATAATAATATTAATAATTAATAATAAAATTAAATAATAAATAAAATAATTAACTGGGTATGATTATCTCCTTAATCTTTACTTATTCCTTTATATGCACATAGCAACTATCTGTAAATTTGTTTTATAAGGAATTAAAATTTAACATCCTTAAAATACAGTGAGATGGTAAAATTATTTCCCTAAATTTTAAGGGAATTGCAAGTTATGACTGCGAGCAGCAGGCTTCCTCATGCCTGATAGTGGGTTTAGGTCAGCCGGAGTCGCCACACCAAGAAGAGATACCTTTTGGTGGAGTCCGCGCTCTTCTCATATATCCAGGTGAGTACCTACTATTCTTAATCTTTTCTCTGTCCTTTCTCCTCTTTGGTCCCCTGTTTACTTATTACTAACTTCTTTTATAAATATTACAGTTTAATAAAATTTTAATTTTTTTATTTTATTTTAAAGTACTATTTATAGATATTCTGAGATTAATATATATTGGATAATTTAATTGTGTTTATTGCAGTTTTTATTTATAACCTTCCAACAATTTATTTTAACTATTCAAGGAGATAATACTCTTAAATCTTTAATATAGTATTTGAATTCATTGTGCGACATTGTGCTGCACGAGATGTAGAGAGAGGAGACCAGGAGACAGGAAGAGAAGAGAGAGAGAGCAGCACAGAAAGATATATGTTGAGTTATAGTGAGACGCTTTTTTCCTGTATAAGGCGACTTTTGAATCATAATATTTTAATTAAAATTAAATTACTATTTGTATGTTTTATATTTTATTAGTTAAATTACATTCTATCTAGAATTTGGAGATTTGGAATTTGCAATTTGTATTTTTTTAAATACTCTTTCTTTTTGCCATTAGACTTTTCAATACTTTACTTACTTTAACTCTTTAATAACTTTAAATGTAGATATTATAATTTAGACATTTATATTCTATATATATATAATATTATCAATATATATATATATATATTAAATTATATAAAATAGTTGGTGTTAGTATGAGTGTGTTAGTAGTGTAGTTTAGTGTGTGTGGTTATGTTTTGTTTGATAATATTATAAAATTCTTATACCCTCACATATATGAAAAATAAATCATTATAATTTTATGGTGATTAGCAAGGAAAGTACATAGATGAGCATATAGTTTTCTACCCTTGAAAAGTAATATTGAAATCTAAAAAACACATTCAAAATTATTGCTTGTGGAAATATACACCTATAATATATTATTACAATATGTGCTAATATTACGAAAATAAAACAATTAGAGGAAGCGTAATGGAAAGTGGCGATTCATGAAAAAAACAGATATTATGAATGTATTATTAAAAACATGATCTACGTGTATTCACATGAGGCTAATTCGAGGTTGTTTATTATAATACATAAACACCGCAGTGTGTGAATCACAAGGAGACATAGAGAGTAGATGCTAACGAGGACAGGATTCATACATAAAGCAATAGTATATATATCAATATTACAACACTAAGTTTGACACAACATTGAGAAGTCATATAACATAAAAATTTACTAATAATGTTACAGAATCTATAATTGTGATGGTAATTATTTTATTAATGTCATATTAAATATATATTTATAGAAAAATTATCTCTATAAAATTATTTGTATTATGAAACGAGAGGTGCAACCGATAGAACACATAGAAATTCCCACACTTGCGATAATGTAAGGGATGTTTTACATCTATATATAAAATGTTCGGTTATATAGAGTAATTCTACACTTATAAGTCGTGGAGGACGACTTCTATAATGATATACCAATATGATAATTATAGTAAGATATTAATCCAAAACTTCCAAACATGTTACTTATCTAGCTTCTAATATAGTCTATCCACACTCTTTGTTTAGTGAAACATATGTTCTGTTTTGATTTGCTCGTATACAATACCTTTATGGGAGTGGTGAATTAACACTAATAAACCACCGTTGGTATATGAATGTTATCTAGTATGTTTGCAAGATAGAGGATTAAGCGTGTGGAAATATTAATAGGATTAAGGAGGATTCTCTTCTTGAAAAGCTCATCTAGCTTAATGAATTAAAATACCCTTGTGCGTGTTCCTCAGGATGAGTTGCATACTGTCATGTGGAATGAGGAACTATAATCTAATGGTACTGGCGAATAACCCTTCTTCCTACATTAACACAGAGCACTAATAACAGAATGGCGACTGCTATACACTACACTTGTATCTCAATAGAAATTTAATTCAAATGTGACGGAATCACAAACGACTAGAGGACGGGTTTAGATGTTTTCTTATACAAATTTTTAAGATAATATTTATTCAATTTCAACTTCTACTGATTAATTTCTTATTCCTCTCATGTAAATTCATATCTAATATAGACTAATAAAGTATTATCAGACATCTAAAACTTATCTAAGTATACACCACATCCATAAATTGACATCTTAGGAAAAATATAGTTATACTATTATCCTTTATGTGAGCCAATGATTATTTTCCTGATTATAAATTAAGTTAAATATTACATCAATATAGGTATATATACCGTAAAACAACATTCCTGTATTATTGCCTCGAGGTGAGAGAATTAGGAAGTGAGTACCCCCCCCCCCCTCACCTGAGTAGGGGTATAATAATCACTATATAATAAATAATTATTATTTACTATTGTTATTTATACCCCCTCCCTTTAATAAACGACATTTTATTCCTTATTTAAATAAATCATTAAGTTTTTAAGAGAACTTATTTGCATATATCTCAGCACTATGAAAACCAGCAAGGCAATATAATTAAATATCAGATGAAAAAAATACAAAGCAGCTCCCTTTACTCAGTTAAAGAAGATATGCGCCATTAATAATTCTTTTTTTCTATTGAAAAGGTGATACACATTAGAAGTATCTCTTCTGCCTACGCGTGCTCACCGCGGAGCCGAATTGTATGAGTCAACTTCCTGCCTGCGCGTGCATTGAGAGAATTTGTAGCAGAGTATCATGATGCGACATTATAATCACCCGCGTACGGTTGTTTAACTCGACTTGACGCCGTACTTATTCCCGTGGCTTCGGAGAGTGGCCAAAAAACTCGGTATTGCGAACACAGATAAACGACAGCTCTCATCATAGACTGAATGGCAGAGCTTCATCCCTACCTTGCGATCGTCACACCGAGCTCTCCAAGCATTTCCAGTTTGCCCCGCTCACATCATGCCAGTGTCCCACTATGCCCTTTCCACACACGATACTATGCGTAGGCTTCAATTTTTAGATCATTCTCGATATGGATTCCTATCAATTACTGATTACTATATCTGCAACGCATAAAATTAAATGATTCTTACACTAACGCAAGGTACACACTCATTACTCACGCAATGTTAACGTACCTGAAAGTAACCACTTAGCTATTATCGCCGCTCAAGTCCGTGTTAAACCCGGTAGAATTAAGACTCCTACGTTGCCGAAACCATCTCCTTCTTCGTGTACTTGTTACTTTCACCCCATCTGTCAGCAATCCCACTCGTCCGGGTTGACAACGTTAAGCGAGCTAGCATTACCATTCCTGTGGTGACACACCTTCCTTTGCGTACGAATATATTCACTCTACTCTTCTTGTACTTCCTATATATACAGTAATAAATCCATTCACACCTGTGAACTCTGCAATGAAGTTTTTCTATTATTTCTACTATCCTATAGTATCAGTATGGAGACGACACTGCTAATTATAGATTACATATGCTAGTAAAAAAAAAAAGTTGAATAAAAATATAAGAGTATCAGTGGAAGTAAATACGCTCTAAAAACTATCATTACCTTAGATAATTTATTTATAACTAAAAAATTATAATGAAAAGAAAAATTATATCAAAATAATGGAGTCAACTTTCACAAATAATGTGTATTTCTATCACCATTGTCACGGTTTCGTTTTTCTTGGATTTCGTCGGAGACGACTAAAGTTCAACATCTGCAGAAGTAATGTCAGACTCCACGGAGGAGGAGAATTTCCAAAGTAGATCTGGTATATCACATGATAACGAAATGTTATAGTTTTGTTGATAATGTGATGTTTCACCATGAACATAAATGTGAACATTATAACTGTAAATAGTGTCTGAAATGTGAATGTAGGGGTAAACTTATTTATGGCCTCTGTTAATCTACATATGTTCAAAATATTAAATAACTTTTCTCAAGCAACATAAACTATACATGGACAATAAACGTAATGATGAGTAGAAACAAGTAAAAACCTTTTACTTTAAAACATATCTTGCATTTAATAAGGTCCATGTAAGATTTAACTATCATTTTTATTTCATATGTGTTTGATTTAATCTATTATGAAATTATTAAACATTTTCTATATCATAATTTAATTGAGATTTTGACTCATGAGGGGAACAATGAATCAATTAGTTGGATCATAATTTGCACATACAATTTGGCTACATTATGTGGTTCTATTAGCGGAAAAATTCTAAAAATCTCTTACTTTAAGCATAAATTAAAATAAATAAGTTGAATATAGAAGCAAGTTTCAATCTCAATGTTTTTAACATTGTGTATTAATGTTATTAAATATTTGCGCTATCTGCTTACACGTGCGGCCAAGCTTATTAAATAAACACTTTTGTTAAAGAATTTTAATGATAAGCTTTTTTTAGATACTTCACGCTTAGAAATCATCATAGTCCTCATATGTTCAAATTCTGACATACGCCTTACATTTACGAATGTCAAACTATGAAATCACTATACTAATATATCTACTACTTTTGTTACGATATAGTAAAAAAATGAAGAATCGTTTTCGTTTTCAGTGCAAGATAGATTATATTATAACCAATAAAAAATAATTTAACAGTTATTGCTATACTTATCTAATAATATAAAATAAATATATAAATATTTCATTAATAATTAATGATACGAAATGTAACTGCTATTATATAGTTAATTCGTAGACTTATTAATGGTAATGTAAATAAAGAACTTCAAGTACCATTCACTGTAGTTAATTACCTTGATCATTAAGTAATATTAAATTTATGTAATATAATTTTAGTAGTTAATCTATATATAGTATAATAAGGTTTTAAACCTACAACCAATGGTGATAATTATCTTATCTTTAAAATATTTAAAATAGAAATTTGCATTTTTGATGAAATTTTGATGAGCAAATTTACAATATATTAATTATAATTTGGTTTTTTTAACCTCTATGAGCTTGATCAATTATATTACAATAAAGAAATTTTTCTTATAAACATCATATATTAACTTAATTTGTACAACGTTGTTCCAACGGTGACTATTAAGTAATTGGTAAAGGAGATATAATATATATATAGTATTCAAGGAGGCCTTATTATATCTGTCATCAAAGCATCATTTTGATTTATTTCTCATAAATAATATTTCCATTTATTCATTCAATGAAGAAAATTAAATTAACCTATATGTGTTTCTCTTCTATGGGAATATATTTTAATATATAAATATAAAGGTATATAAATTTGACAAAAGAAATATAATAATAATATATATAATATTAATTAAAATATTATATTAAATAGTGATTATTCTTAATGATATTAATATTATATAATATATATATTAATATTAATATATAATATATTATATAATATATGGTAATATATATATGTAATAATCTATATATATAATATAATTATATATATATATATATATATATATTAATATTATATATATATATATATATTAATATATTATTATATTAATTAAGATTTAAATTTTGATCCCGCTTTCAAGGATTAATCAGTGTTAAAGAAGCAATATAGATAAAATAAACCCTAATATAAATATATATATCGTGAGTATATATATATAATCGTATATTTATATATCATTAATATAATATATAGTATAATATTATAATTATATATATATATATAGTATATTATATATATAATATATAATATAATATATATAATATAATAATATATTATTATATATAATTTTATATAATCTTAAGATTTAAAATATATAATATATAATATATATATAATAATAAATATATAATAATATTATTATATAATAATATATTAAATATATAATATTATATATATATATATATATATTATATATATATATATATATATAAATGTAATGAATTTTCTTTTTGTTTTTAACATAATGTTATAGGCTATTTAATTTGCTTTGGGGCCTTATTTTTTAATATAGGTTAATAAAAAAGTGTGCATTTTTAAGATAGTTCCCTTAAATACTATTGAGATGATTCTTAAACGAATCATCGAGTTGTCATAGTAATAAATATTAATTTTATCTAAGGATAATACTGTGATAGAGTATGCTTATCTTATGATATTTACATAATTTTATATATAAGCAAGCTTAGTCAACGAGCTTGGCAAGCCATTTGTTTTTGATTGAAAAATACTATATCCCAGTAATATCTTATTTATTAGGGCCTAGGCCTACTTTTTATAGTTTTTCCACGTATGAAGAGTGAAACTACTAATTCTATGAAGCTATTTCTAAAATTATTGAATCTAATACATTATATCTTCGAGTAGGATTGTTCACATTTATGAGAAATCAAGATCAGGCGATTATAAAGGTAACATTTATTATATGGGATAAATTGCTCTCTCTCACGTCTGAACTTAATATATTTCTAATATTTCATTGAAGGCTCCGACTCACTCGCTCCATTTATAATCTACTACTATTTCAATGTACATTACCATGTAAATATTTTACTATATATTATAACTTATAAATTTAGGAAGAAATCTCTTTATGAAAGATGAATATCTTGAATCTTTATTTTCAAAAATTCTATTTTTATCATTCTCAAGAAGGAATCTATTTATTAAGCATTTTATGACTGAGAGATAATTAAGTATAATTATATATTATACGATATTTGGATTAAAGATGACCTAAAATACATTATTCGTAAAAAAGGAAAAAGTATTACCCAGATGGTATCTCCTTTTATATTCTTATGCCAAGCGCTTATTTCTTCAAACAATATTGTTTGATAGGGAAAAATTCTAATAGGTTTTAATTTCTTCCAAAAGTGATAATGAGTCCTTCAAAAGTGTAAAGTTATTTTCCTGATTCATGTGTATAGAAGCTCATATTTTTTGCCATCAGAATGTCATCTTTCGTGCACGCCACATTTCCAATAGCATAAAACGATGTCATTATGAAATTCAGAATATGGTATTTAAATTATGAAATAAGGGTATATGTAGGTATCATTAATTATTATAGTTATCTAAGAACAGAATATATATTTTTTTGTAATTTGTAGAAAGAAAAATAATTAATTTATATGTTTATTCTTTTATATATAATATATTCACGAACGTCTAGATTGTTCCGGCTACCAGTAAGATTGTGACGTATATTACTCAAAACTGATTTATGTTAAGATGTCTATAAGCGAGCATTTCGTACAAAATATTTCATGAGAATAATTTCTATTCTGTATAGAAAAATTTGTTTAACTCTTAAAGAAAGTCGGATATCTCATTTAATTTGGTTTATATATATGTATACATATACTGTAACTGTAAATGTGTGTAGTTCGTGTATTAATATATTTATGTGGTGTCTGTTTGGCGGATTTTAAAGAATTTATATAAATTTATATGTCATTTTAACCTTTTATTGTTTATTGTTATTATTGTTGGCATACTATTTTGGTAGCGGGGTGGTTGGGCGCTTGGTTTGGCATTGCCTAAAGGTTGGGGGCCCACAAAACGTGTGGCAGCGCTGAAGTGGTTTATAATATAGAAGTAGGAAAAGATGGGGAGGAGAGAGGTAATTAGAGTGGGATGTGAACGTGAGGAGGGTAAACGAGGATTTGAAGAGAGAGAAGTGTGGTTAATGTTTGAAGAAAAAAGGTTGGATGTGCTAGGGGTATACGCTGAAACTTAAAGCTGCAAGGGGAGAGGCCGAAGATGGATTTTTGGGAAAATACATAGGGCACTTGCTTAATCAGGAGGCGAACGAGAAGAGTTAGAGGGCGAGGGAAGGGGTGGGAATAGTTATGAGGTAAAACCAGTGATGGTGTGGGATAGGGACCTGTTGAGTTTCAGCTAGGTCGCATTAGACGATATTATCGTGTACAAAGTGTAATCTGGCTGGTGAGAGTGCTGGTTTTTATATGTGCATATCACCAGTGAATGAGCGAGGACGAGGAAGAGAAAGATTTTGGTGCGTAATGAGTTGAATGAGTGTGGGAAAAGTTTCGTGTGTGTGTTTTCTTTTAACTGTAAATACCAAGAGCTGTATACAGTTATGCGAAGGGGAACGAGTGTGAAGAATAATGAGGTCCACTTTGGGTGTAGGGAGATGAATGTTAATGAGAAGAGTCTGTTAGAGTTGTGTGTTGAAGAAGAAGTGAGTTGTGTGTGAATACGTGGTTTATAAAAAGTGAAAATATATATAGTAATCTTGCGAAGATGTGCTATACTTTGTGTGGGGAGAGCGGTATTTAAAGATTAATTGTGTAGGTGTAATGGAGGATAGATGGCAGACACTAGATTTAAATGTATTTGATGGGGCGGGGATGGGGATTATTCGGATCATTATTTGGTGGACTGCATAGATAAGGGGAGGAGAGTGATGTAGGGAGAGGGACAGAAAAGAGAGAGTAGAATGATAAGTGGAAAAAATTGGAGAGACGTGGTGTATCAGAGAGAGTCTCTAGGAGAGTATGGAGATTCAGGTTGGAAGTTAGATGGCTGAGCTGACAATACGGGTGGTGAGCGCGTGTGAGTAGGAGATTTAATAGTAGGTCATATGGTGAAAGAGAGCTAGAAGGGTAATTCTGATAAAAAGGGGGTGTAAGCGGGCATACGCTGGAAGTGATGTGGAATGGAGGAGTGATAGGAGGTGTGAAAATAAAAGGAGGCTTATGTGAAATTGTTGGGAAGTAGGAGAGAAGAAAGCTGGGAGAATATAAGGGTTAAGTGGAACAAGAGGGCGGTGGATATGGACGAAAGAGACCAAATATGACAATGTGTTACAAGTGACGGAAAATTTTGATTCGGGGAGCAAGATGTATGAATGTAAAATTAAGAAAAAGGAAGAAGAAGGAAGGGTTGGGGGAGAGGATTAAGGAGGAGATGGGGAATGGAATAGGAGAGAGAGAGGTGAGGAAGAGGTGGGGGGAGTATTTTAGTGGATATTGAATGAAGTGGGGTGGCGGGAGGTTGAAGGATGGGGAGCGATTGGGAGGGAAGGCGGAGGCATGAAACTACAAATGGAGGGAAATTAGTTAGGGGTTGCCTAAAAAGGAAAAAAAGGTAAGGTGCGCGGTCTTGTGATGGTGTGGAATGGTATAATGATTGCAAAGGGGCAGAAATATAGGGGTGGAGGAATGGTGTATAGGTTAAATATAAATATATGTTGAGGAGTGTGAGGTACCAGACAGGAGTTGGAGGATGGTTTTCTATTGGTGTCTCCCCTGTCTATAGGTGAAAGCGGGATAGAATGGAATTGTTGCGGAATTATAGAGGTATGTGTCTTTTAAGTGTCGAGGTAGGGAAAGTGTAGGAGAGATACTGATTGAGCAGGAGATGAGATATTTTAAATCGGTGGGAGAATGAGGGTGGCAGTACACAGGATGTCAGGCGAGGAGAGGGGTGTGTTGACCAAGTGTTTCACTGAAAGATGCTTTGTGGAGAAAAAGTATAGAGAGAAAGGACATGTATGGGTTTCTTGTTAGAATCTTAGAGAAAAGCATACCTGTATTAGAGTGAAGAGTGAATTGTGGGAGGGTGTTGGAGAAATGGAGTGGGGGTAACATAGGTAAAGGCAAATTGAGGCCTTTTATAGGAATAGTAGCAAATGGTGTGTGAGAGTGTTAGTGAGGGGAGAGTGATGCATGTTGGGTGGTAAAGGATTGAGGCAGGGTGTGTAATGTCACGTGGCTATTCAATTGTGGTTTATTGTTAACACATACACCTTGTCGTGGAGGGAGGGAGGGGGGGTGAGCTCATGGGGATGATAGAAGGGAAGTGAACATGATATCATTGTTGTGGAACGATACTGGCCCTTAGTGGCGAAGAACGCAGGAAGGGCTGAGGTATTTGTGAGGGAGTTTGAGAGAATGTGTGGACAAAAAGGGGCTTTTAAATTAAATCCAGGTAAGAGTAAAGTGTTAGTGTTTGAGGAGGTAGCGAGGCAAGAGAGGAGGGGGAGGGGTTAGAGGGTTCGAGTAGGGGGGTGTAGTTATTGGAGAAGTAAAGATTTTAGAATATTTGGGATGGATATTTGGGTAAGGGGAGGGATGACGGGGAGATAGAAAATAGAGTAGGAGAAGGAATGCAGAGCTTTGAGTAGTCTGAGAGAATTATGAAAAGGGGGGGATTTATCACAGAACAGTTAAGATAAGCTATGTTTGAAAAAAATTTGTGTACCAGCGGTGTTTGTATGGGTGTGA
>JABUQX010088840.1:50000-55000 GCA_015478945.1 Trachelipus rathkii
AAATTAAGAAAATATATATTTTACTACTTCTCACGAGATTGTCACATATTCTCTTCTAGGTGCGGAGGTTCCCTATTTAGGGCATTTAAACGCACATCACATTGGGTTGTTGGACTCCTCTCATTCTGATGCAAGTGAGGAAGAGGTTAAATCATTCAGTATTCTTAACGATAACCATCTGGAACAATTGATAAGAGAAGAGAACCCACGCAAAATCCGGATAGGCCCAAAATTCTTAAACACGCTTGACTCATATCTCCCCATCTTACTACTTCTAGATATAAATATATAATTTTTACCAGCATTTGTGAATTTGGCCACAGTTTTGCAACTTATTAATTATGATACTCTCCAGCAATCCTCCCATTACTCAAAAGTTTTTTCTGGCACATTAATAAGGCCAGTTAGGGCGCTTTTCGTGACTTCTAAGCTAAATATACTTTCAATACATTCACACTGAGCAAGCTTCGGACTCTGCCAAATATATGGGAATCGTAGCCGCTGATGGGATGAGTAGGTTCATTCCTTCTTCAATTAGATCTTTTCTTCTCGAAATAAATGGTTTGATGATATCAGTTCACGTGGCATTCAGGAAGATACAACACTTATCGTGTAAAAACAACAATTCTTCTATATTTATGCTAATTTTCATTCGGCTTGGAATCGATGCAGATATATTATCATTATTCTTAGATGGGCTAAATGTTTTTTCACGAAATGAAAGTGCGTTAACCTCTTTGGCTCTAGTACTAATAAAAATTTCTGACCTCTTTCCCAGAATATCTCCAACAGCTTTTGTAAATCAGCTTTCTCCCTCTTATTCTTTCTATTTCGCCTCAAATGTTCATCTAATTCCACTCTGGATGATTCTGCAATCTTCCTTGATACTCCTTATGCTTCTTTCATAAGGTGTTCTTGTTCTATAACACGACGGTACCACCTTCGGTACCGGAAATACGGTTATTCTCATTCACGAGAATCGCCCTGACTCAAAAAAGAAGATCTCTTTCAGACAAAGAGTCTGAAATGTTGGATTTGTTCCACTAAAAACCGTGAAATAAAAGAGATCTCGTTGACTTAATTCACATAGATCACAACTTGACCTTATTGCAACCACAAAACTGATATCAAGCTGTTAGCGGCTATAAATTTATTTGTAAATATATAGGGAAATGTGTGATGTAACCTCAGTAGACTACAAGTTGAAGTCGTTTTCGATGGGGTCTCAAAGATGTATTCGATATCAGCCACAAAATGGACTTCAAGCGATGTGGTTGGATTGTGGTCGGTTCCGCTTGCAATTTGAAAAGATATAAAAAGAAATTGGGGTCTGTGTTAGATAAACCGTAAGGTGCTCTATTTTAAAGTTCACTTTAATTAATATGTTTATACAATTGTAGTTTAAAAAAAAATTAGTGCTTTTAGCATTTAGTATTTAAATATATTAGAAAAATGCATTTAGAGTTTAAAAATATTTTTCCAAATATTTTTAGTAATTAGTATTTAAATACGTTAATTTATTTGTATAACCCTACTAATATATATATATATTATATATATATAATATATATATATATATATATATATATATAATTATCTATATAATTATATATTATATATATACTATTACTATATATTACTGTACTATTATATATATATATATTACAGTGGCGTATCCAGAAAATTTTTCGGGGGGGCCATGGATTAGCGTTCTTTATATATATCTATATATATATATATATAGTATATTATTTTATATATATAATTATATATTATATATATATATATATATATATATATATATATATATTATTATATAATATATATATATATAATTATATATTATATATATGATAAATTGGAAGACACATCTGCCTCAGAAAGAAATTAGGCAACAAACTATGCTGCATTACTAAAATCACTTACCTAAATTTGTTAAATTTAATCTCCTGAAATGAGAGTGAGCAAATTGCCAACATACATCTTCAATTTTATTTCAATTATTTCGGATGTATGTAGAGGAGATCAAATCCAGTAAGTCTTTTCATCTCAAATATTAATTCTCAAGAAAGCTTTCAGAGGTCAAAATGTTAAGAGCTTATTTCTACTGAAGCATTAACAAGGAATTTAAAATAGTATTTACAAACAGATGTACGCTGTTTGGAAATGTTCATCAGCATGATGTAAGTAAGGCCATCTTATTGCGGTGATTTTGGGCGACTGTTGCTATGATGCATTTCAACTTCATAAATCACATTCTGCTTTACTAAAATTTTCCTTTGGGCTTCGAAATCTTCCTTGTAAAATATACGACAATCTTTTTATCTTCAAATATGACATTACACCTCGTTCGGTTGAACTAAATTCAAGGAAAATTTAAAAACCGTCTCTTCCTAATGCTGATATTTAATCATCCAAAAATGGTATACAAAATGATGTGCGATAATAATTCTGTGGGTCGGATGTGGGAACTGTTGTGAACTAGAATATTTGGATCTTGTTAAATTCTTGGTATCAAGAAGCTATTTCAATACTCAGTTCAGAATCAGATGCGCTTACACATTCTGTGCCAAAATCAGGACGAAATTCTAAGGTTGCATGTTTCTCTGATGTTTCAAAGTTTAGTTTCACTAATGGACTTACGAGATTTGTTCCTGACAGCGATGAATTTATAAAATTCATATCTGACAGATGCACTTTATTTTATTAACAGATATGATACTTTAAAATGTTTTAGTGTCTAGAAAAATTTTCGGCTGGGGGCCGTGGCCCCCTGGCCCCCCCCTAAAAACATACTGTATTATTATATATATATATTATATGATATATATATAATATATTAATTATAATATATTATATATATTATATAATATTTTATAGTATATATATAATAGTATATACAACTACCAGTAATCTTTTTACTACTCGTGCTCTCTCTCTCTCTCTCTATATATAGTATAATTTATATATTATATATTTTATTATATAATTATATATTATATATAATATTTATTATATATATTATATATTTATATATATATATATTATACTATATATATTAATTATTATATATATCTCTATAATATATATATATCTGAACACAATCTATATATTTCTATTAAACAGTATATATATACTATTATATTTATTTATATATAATATAATAATATATTATATTATAATATATATATATTATAATATATTATTTATATATATATATATCATTTTATTGAGATATTATCCTGCTAATGGTTAGACGATAATATATAATATTTATAATAATTATAATAACTATAATAATTTTAACTATATCTCATTTTATGTTAAGTATTTTAGTATTTTTTTTAAAATTAATTATCTAATATAAAATATCTATTTTGATACAACGTCTTATTTATTATTGTATAGTATTTAAAGACATATTATTATAAACTATTTATAAACAAATTTTGTCTGCAAACTCCAGAATGTCGGAAACCGTCCACGATTCCCCGCTAATCCTATTTTAGCGAGATGCTCCTATCTTTTAATGGGTTTAAAGCGTATTTAATAGGGTTAATATTTATATTTTTTCGTTTTAATTTTGCATAATTTTTATATTATTTTGTATAAATAATTTTACAAAAAAATTTCAGAAAATTAAATCATAACAGAACTCAAATTTTGCAGAAATAGATTCGTTTCTTCATATCATCTTTCGTGCTGAGCACGATAGCACGAAGTGCAGGAGTCGCCTCTGATATATATTTATATATATTATACTATATATATACCACATATATATATACTTATATAGATAATTATTTATATATATAATAATATAGTATATATAATATAATATATTTTCTATTATTATATTATCATATGTATTAATATTATAATAATATAATCATTTATATTATACTCAAAAATATAAAAACTTTTTATATATTTATATATATATATATTTTTAATATCTAAATGGGTATATAAAATATATATCTATAAATAGTATATATATATATTGACCTATATTAATAAAATTATATACTATTATATTATATCGTAACAAACTGCTAATATATATAATATATATATACCTATATAATATAATAGTATATATATACATATATATTATATAATATATATAGTTATTAAGCATATTATATATTAATATCATCTATATATATATATATATTATAATATCTATATATATAACTTAATTTATATTATATTATATATATATAACCTATATATATTTATAATTTAGAGTAACAGTGAAAACCAAAAAAAATTCTCGATAATTTTTTTTTTTAGTCTATCTTTTATTTCGATCTGAAATTTAAACTATTGACATAAGTTGAATAAGTTAAAAGATCACATTATATATATTATAGTATATATATATATATATACTTATATATAATCATATATATTATATAATATATATATATATCATATATAATAATATATATATAATATATAAGCTAATATATTTATATAGTAATATATAGTATAGTAATATATATAATATAAATGTATATAATATATATAATACTATATATATAATATATATATACACATAAATATACTATATAGTATCATATATATATATATAGCCACGTAGATCGTATACTGTATAGCTGGCTATATATATATTATATATATATCGTATATATATATCTTACTCTTGTACTATATTTATATTTACTATATATATTTAGTTTATTATACCTAAATCTTACTGGTAAAATTACTTAACGCCAACTGAACGGGAGCTAGGATCAAAAAAATAATGTGAACCACAAGGTGTCAAGATGAATACATATGACGTTTTACGGTTCGGAAATGTAATAAAAACACAAAAAATCATATCTCAAAACACAATAGCTACAGCGAAAGGAATACATTTTTTGGAATCCTGTCAAATTTTAGTAAGGAAAATGTATTAAAAGATCCCAGGGTATAAGCCGGCACCGATGGCCAGGAGTCGGGTCTCTCGCTTTCTCGGGGAACTTACG
>JABUQX010088841.1:0-12500 GCA_015478945.1 Trachelipus rathkii
TCGGAGATCACCCGATCAATGTAATCTCCCAGAGAAGGCGTAGGACAATCTGAGAATGAGATGGAGGAGAAGAGGAATGCCAGAATCGTTCCATTCAGTGTTGAGTAAGGAAAATGAGGAGGCCAAGAGATTGGCCGTTTCAGTTAGAGAGTTAGCAACAGAGCCAATCACATCGAATAAGAGGAGGAAAGGCAGATTTACTGAAGTTGTTAGAGAAGTTTTTGGCAAGAGGCCAGAAGGATTTGCCAGTAGGAGAACCAATTAGGTTAGGGTCACTTTAATTTGATGAAAGCCCGCTTTGCTCTTCGAAGGTTTGTATCGCGCTCATATTCGTTATTTGTTCTTAGCTTGATATGAATTTATATGTACGTTGATGTTGAGTGGACTTTATGGCAGAACGTTGAATGTTTCTGCATCCTTGTTGGTTTTTTGCTGCCCGATAAGGCAGCGGTCTCTGATTGGGGCTGATGCCAGAGAGATATAGTACGTTAATCATATACCATGTGGGGATTTATATGAGGATTTGAGAAAGATTTTAGCTGATAAGAAGTAGTAATGGGAACTCTGCGAGCAATTCCCATTTCAATTACGTTTATTGAGCTAGCTTCCTCACTTTTTTGTCGGTGCATCAGCAGCGGCGGTATAGCGTCCATTAGTTAGGCATTAAGCAGTTCCTTCTCTATTTATCATACGTGTTAGTTCTAAAGCAGCTGGCAGAAGCCCCAATCGGCGCGGTTGATTCTGGGATTAAGTAGCCAGAAGAGGAGACGCACGTGTTGTCATGGATATGCGAGCTTTGTTGGGTTGAGAGGAAAAGCTATTGAATTGTTTTTTAATATCAGAGGATAGATGTTGTGGTCATGTAATTCTATACTTTGCTGAATCACTGGAGAGTTCCAACGACGTGAGGTGTTAGTTTTGTTGTAATTATGATGATGACTTATCGTGTTGTTGATAACCCCAAGGTCAATGTGTTCAATGATTGTGTTGGTGCCCGTCCGGAATGTGGTTGGCTTGGCTTTCATTTCTGGGATTAAGTTTTTTGGGCTTACAAAGCGTTGGAACAGTGAAACAAGCCATATGGCAGAAACGTATTACGGGTGTCTATCACTTCCTCTCTTCCTCAACCTGTTTAAAGTCTTTGTGAAGAGGACCCCTAACTTGAATTTTCAGAATTACTTTTGTTGGCTTGTGGAATTGTAATAGAAATCCTCCTTATTTATATTTATTTGAAGTTATTTTTAAAAATAATTGAGTGTGGAGGATAAGCAAAATAAATGTGCCTCGTTGGGTAAGGAAAGCTTATAAAGTATATTCAAAATTAAAGTCCTGGTGCATAACGTCTGTTCGTACTTGTACGAGAAACGTACAGACAGCACAAGATAACCTTGGGTGATGTATGAGAGGCATAGGAAAGATTTTTGACAGTTTTCCAGGGAATCTTCATTTGCCCAACCTTTTTTGCAGTGACGCCTTCTTTTGGAACATTGTCATCTTGGAGTCGAGTAACCTCTGCGTCTCCCGTTATTTTTGAATTTTATTTTTAATGAGATTTTAAATATGAAAATATTTCAAGTAGTAGTAGTAGTATTTCAAAATATCAGCATTAATAACTAATCAATAATAATATATGACATAATAATAATATAATTAATAATAAATAATTATAATAATAATATATATATATATCAATATATATAATATTATATATATTATATTTTAATATTATATATATATATAATATGTATATATCATATATAGTATATATTATCTATTATATATATATATGATATACTATATCATATATATATATATACTATACTATTAAGTGCATAAGGCCAACTCCGCGTCCCCGTCGTGCACCCCGGGCAACGACGACACCAACCAGAGGTTGTCCTCGCGCTAAAGCGAGAATAGGGCTAACGGGAACGGATCACGGCCTAGCAAGCCATCTTTCCCGAACATAAGAGCTGCTTGCAGAACTCAAGCGCGAGGAGCCTCGAAAGCCGGACCGAACTTTAGACGACGACTTCGCGAGATTTTACGGCATAGGGAAGAGCAGGGCAAAAACACTTTTAAGAATTATATGGTGTTGCCAGCGATAAATGTTGGGTACCTATGGACGATAAACGAGGAAGAGATCAAATAGATATCATTGAAGGGAAGAGAAGATAGGATATTTGGGTAATGGCGGAGATCGAGACAGTCGGAGGGGTGGTGAGGAAACGGGTCATAGAAATCGGGACGAAGGATTTGTTCTGCATCTGTACTACGTGGGGTGGAGAGAAGGCAATAGAGATAAGCATGGTGCCGGAATAGATAGGTGGGGTTTGACCGTTTAAGACTCGTCCACCATGTATCCAGCCAAAGTAAAAAAATCTATGAATGAGCGAGGTGTGATGATGCGTGCGGTGATTGAAGATAGGCCGGATAAAATATGGAATATACCAGAGTTATATGCATCACAACAGGGGCACTCAGAGGAAGAAAAAACTAGATTTATATGGAATAGATGGAGGAAGAGGTTGGCAAGGTGAGGAGAGGGGCGAGGTGCTTGTTGGATGGGAGATTTCACAACGCTAGAAGTAGGAAAAGAAGAAGAGAGATGGAGAGAGTAATGGGACCATTTGGAGAGGATACATAAGAAACATGGGAAGCGGAGAGGCCCGTTGATTGATTTTTTTTGTGTGAGAAAACGACGCTGAGTATGAGTGATATATGAACACGTTTTTCAAAGTTCACAGAGAGTCTCACAATCTTTACGAGTGTATTAGATGTGGAAATCTGGTAACGCAACAATGCTTTGATCAAAATCGGTGATAGATTCTACATGAATAGTCTCCCGGATAAAAGGATGGTTAAGAATGTAAAGGTGATCCCGGGAGTGTTCTTAGATGCGGATCATAGACTGGTGTTGGCGGAAAATGAAGATAAGAGGGGAGGGGAGGAGTAATTGAGCAGAAGAGGGCAGTGATCAGAGGGAGAAGTTTAGATAGAACAAGGATAACGTAGACGAATATTATGAACGGGTTAATTTGGCATAGAAACCCTGAGGAATGAAAAGAAACGAAGACTTGCAGGATTTGTCCAAATTAAGAAGTGGCAGAGACAAAACTCTTGGTAAAAGATGGGTGGGAGGTACTAGGAAGAGACATATACCATGGTGGAACGAATAAGTGAAAAAAGCAATTAAGTAAAAACAGGGAAAATGAGGAATTGGCGCTGAAAGGAAGAACAGCGGCAGCAAGGGAGAATATGTACAGGCAAAGGAATGAGGCTAGAGAGAATAATAGAGGAGGGGCAGAAAAAGATGGAGGCGCGGAGAATGGAGGAGAAAGTAGGAGATGTGGGTTCGAAGGGGAAGAAAAAGATATTTTTAAAGATTGGCGAAGCGTATAGAAAACGCAAAACCGTAAACTAGAAATATTAAGAATAGGAAACTGGGAGAGATTCTTTGTGAGAACCGGAAGAAAGAAATGATAGACGGACCGAATACTATGAAGATATGCATAAAGTGTGAGAATACAGAGAAACAAGAGGAAAAAGCTGTAGATCCAGGCGAGGGAGGAGGAAGAGGAAGGCGGAGAGAGAGGGGAGGAAGGCGTTGAGATAACGGTAGAAGAATATGAGGAGGCCTATATTAAAAGGAATGAAGAAAGGATAAAGCCTCAGGAGTAGGATGGGAGTGGCTGGGAGTTGTGTGGTAGGGAGAGAGGAGCTGAAAAGAGGGGAGAATTATCAGTTTGATGAGACAAGTGTTGGGAGAGGGGAAAGGGTTGCCGAAAGGTGGGGCTAAAGCAATAAATAATTACCGATCTAATCGAAGGGTAAAGGAGATGGCAGGAAGCTGTAATAATAAAATAGGAGGCATTTTTCACCTGATGGACCATCTGGCGAAAATATACGAAAGAATATTGGAGAGGAGGCTGAGAGAGAAGGTAGAGCCGAGACTTGGAGAAGAACAGAGAAGGTATCGAAGAGGAAGTGGAACGACGGACCTCTTATTTCACACTAAGAATGGTTTCGGAGAAGATGCTGGAATATGGCAAGAGATTCTGTGTAGCGTTCAACGACCTGCAAAAGGCAATTTGATTCGTTGCCAAGGAAATCAAGACTCTGGAGAGCTATGAGGGAATTTATGGAGTGGAGGGGTATGATTAGAAGGCAATAAGATAGTATGTTGAGAAATGTCAAGTTGTAATGTTAGAACTGAGTGCTGAGAACGATAGATGGTTTGAAGTGAAAACAGGAGTGAAGGCAGGGGAGTGTTTTATCTCCACAGCTGTTTATATTTTATATTTAGACGTTGTGATAAGGAAAGTGAGGGAGAGACCGGGAGAATTTGAAGGGGACAAGATAATGGCAAAATATGCGGAACGATCCGGCATGTTGGAGCGAGAGAGAGGAGACGATTCGAAGGGTGGTGGAGTTGTTTTACGGAGGAGTTGAGGAAGCAGGGAGGAGGATGAAACGGTACAGACAGATCAGAGAGTATTACAATAACCAGAAGGAAATGAAGGGAGGGGATGAGGATGGTGTGAGAGGGGAGGAGGTGACAAAGGCGGTAAATTACCTGCAATTAATCTCGGAGGAATGGTTTTAGCAGATAGGGGAAGGAAGTGGAGGAAGAGATTACGCGTATGAAGGAAAGTAGTATGGATTAGTTAGAAAGCGTATACCCTATGATAAAAGATAAAAACATCGGATAGAGGTTAAAAAATAGATTTTTAACACCAGTATTACTGACTTCCGACGCTGCCTGTATCGGAGCGGAAAAACATGGTACAACAACGAGACGAGAGGAGAGTTAGAATACAAGCGCGGAGTATGAAGTGGCGTATTAAGAAGCTATGATCGGAAAGGAGTAGGAGAGTAGGAATAATGGAATGAAGTAATTAGAGTAAATATATGGGTTGAAGAAGTGATACTGGAAGATGGATGTGGGGAGATTGATGATTGGTGGGGACATCTGAGAGGAGGAGCAGGACAGAACTGGCCGTAAAGAAGATGGAATGGGACACCAGAGGGCAGAAGACCAAGGGGAAGAACGCGAAGAAGAGATGTGGCGGAGTCGTGAGGACTCTCTGGAAAGTATGTCAGCTAAGCCTAAAAATGCAGAGTGCTAAGAAGAAGAGAAATAGTGCAGTCAGAGTGATGTCTGGAGAAAGACGCTTGCGCGGCTGACATGATGAAAAAATCCTTCCGGGGAGAGGAAAAAGAAAAAGAAAGAAAAGATATATATAAGTAGGAAGTAAGGATCCTGTAACTTTAACTCTCTCTCTCTCTCTCTCTCTCTCTCTCTCTCTCTACTATATATATCATATATATATATTATATATATATATATAATATATATATATATATATATATATATATATATATATTATATATATATATATATATATATATATATATATATATATATATAAATATAAATAAGTATTTTTAACACAAGCATTAAATAACATTTCATTAATGAGCTTCAGTGAAATAATAGACAATAATCTTAATCTCATTTTACAACCTTTGTTTTTAATTTTATTTAAAAGGCTCTTGTAACGATAATAATTATAATAATAATAATGATAATAGTAATGATAGTAATGATGATAATAGCCGTAGTCGCGCGGAGATACCTGATGAGGGTTTTAAAATAAAAACCGATTTTGATGATCTTCTTTGCGTAAACCTTTAGAACTTTACTAAAAAGGGCTTGGATGAGATAACACTGGACGACAAAATTTGACTTTCTGTCTGTTAAATGTGTAAAACTGAGTGTTTCTTATGGAGTTTTGTGCGCTAATTCCGAATCTGCATCCCATTTTGTTGTAACGGGCAGGGTTTTTTTTTTTATAATACGAAATTAAAAATTTAATATTGTTATAAAATGATAAGCTTTAGTTAATTTACTCACCTATATATTTTTGCAATGTAAAATGGCCGATGTTTTGAAGAATTTTCACTGTAGTTTTGCTTGAGGACATCCATGTTTAGAGCTTCTCCACAATAGTCTGCAAGCAAATTTTGCAGTCAAATTTCCCTTGATTCCGTTTTTCGATAGTTGAAATATCTTGGTGGAATCGCTCACCATGCTGTTCATCGCTTATAGCGCCTAGATTGCAGTTAGGAAAAAAGTTCAAGTGTGAATGAAGGAATTTTTTTTTAGGGACATGTTACAATTCCCATGTTGCTTTAAATAAATTTCGAAAATGGTTCGGAAACTAGGTTCTCATGTTGTCGGCCTTAATATGCCTAGAAACCCAGTTATGACCTTTTAAAGGATATCCATGCAGGTTTTTCAATATTTTTCAAGCTTTCATCAAAGTGATGGTCCTTCATTTGCTCCCTATTTGTTGCCTAACAAATAATCTCTCTTTAATTTTAAGCCTCACTGGTCCTAGGAATTTTCTTATTTACGTATAGTGGAACATGAACCCCTTATCCATCGTCTTTTACAAAATTTTTCATTAACCGAGCCCGAGTTTTGATGTGCAAAGGAGGAAGATATATACGAGTTCATGTTTCACAAGTGGTTGAAAAATTACATTTTTATTTCCAGTATAGATTTGCAATAAATGGCATTGCTTCTTGGCAAAATGATTTTTGCGATCTCTGCTATCTCCACTCGCATAGGAAACAAGAAAATTTAGTTATATTATTGTTGGAGACCGATACAAAAGTGCTATAACTTTTAAAACGCCGGCATATATTCCAAGAATGTTGTTCGTATCGTATTTTTCGATAACAAAAGTTTTCACACATGTTGTCCGTAGGGTCTCCTTTCATATGGGCTCCATGGGCAATAGGAGTCAAGGGTTCACATTTCCATTATGAAGAAGCACTGCTTTTAAACTGGGTTTAGAAGAATCTATAAACAATCTCCATTTCCATAGTCGATTCATTGACAGTCCGCTAGATTCCTCTCATTAATAAATCAACATCAGTACAATACTCTAAATTGCCGTCTACCGAGGAAAAAAGCTTCGGAATTCTTCTTCGCGTTTCCGATAAGGGGAAATTGCAGTTACCCTTCTCAAGGAGAAGTTCGCAACCCTATTAATCTCAGGATGAATGCCCAATGGATTTCTGCCTGGTTTCTTAGACAATGATAGATCGCGAACTATATCATTGAGTTCATGCTGATTATTTCTATGAGGTTCTGTTGATCGATTGCCATCATAATCATTAGGTCTCAATGTCGTCATTGTCTGCACGTAATCTGTAAATTGCTTCTTTTCGTTCGTGAAGTTTTCTGACAGTGAAAGATTCACGTGTTTCAGGTAGTCGCAGGGGATTAGGTAAAGCTCTGTTTCGCTGCGTGAGGACTAGGGCCCCTAATAGCCGAATGGTAGGTCGTTGTTGGATTTCTAATGGTCTTCTTTGGTCTTGATTGGTTTTCAGCAATTTTTTGTAATGCAAAAATAACAGTCTGAGTCTTGGCGTGATCCCTTTCGTTCTCTGCCATACCATTGTGGAATTGCAAATGCATATATCGTTGGACTGTCGTTACTGTAAGTAGTTACACAAGAGGCACAGCAAATATGAGGAGCGGATGATTTATTGGCACATGGCAAAAAAAGCAAAAATACAATTTAGTATACTTTTTTTATAAGGGGAGGTAAGATTCCTCATTGAGACTTCTAACGTTACCGTCGTCACCACAAATGTACAAAATTTGTTTTGATCATTTTTACGACTTTTTGTGGTCAATTTTAATTAAGGTAATCTAATCTGTAAAGTGAAATAACAATGTTGAAACGTATATATATATATAGATTAATATATATATATATATATATATATATATATGTTATATAATATATATATATTGATATTATTATATATATATAATAGGTATATATATATATATGTAGTATATATAATTATATATATATATATATATATATATAAGGTAATTGATCAACGAATATAGGTAAAACCGAAAAACTCTTCAGAATTGATCTGTCGAGATTACAAACTGAAGGGCAAAATGACCTCAAATGAGAAAACGTCGGTACGAGTTTATTTTTATCTGAGTTCGCTAACCATGTATTATCATATTTGGCTACTATTTGTCTGGTAGTGTGTCCTCACTATTTTACACTTTAAATGTGATATTCAATTTTTTTTTCATAAAAAAGTAAAGAAATGAGAGAAAGAAAACAAGAAATATTTAAACAACATTCTGTAAATTATATTGTTAGTTTTATGAAATATGTAAAAAATAACAAAAATAACTTAGCCCGTTGTGCAAGATTGGAGGTTATATTCGTTTTCAGCGTACCGAAATACATAAGAAACAGTTCATGATATCTATTTAACAAAATTTCTGTCATCCAGTGTAACGGATAGATTCAAGGAGGGTATAGATTTCCAGGACATAGCGGTCGAGCAAGAGGCCGATCTATACATAAAAACTTTAATGAAAGGGGAGAGCCTTATGGATTGAAGGCTACTTATAAGGATTTCATTTGCAAGGGGAAAGAATTATCCTTGGCAGTTGACATTTCGACAGGAGTAGCAAGAATAATTATTCCAGAAAATTTGATAGACGACGTAATAGCAAGAATACATAATATGAACCACTTGGGAGTTAAGAGAACATTGACCGTTTTGAGAGCAGATTTCGTATTCAAGTACATGCACAGCCGCGTGAAAATTACATTAAAAGTTGCAACATTTGTCAGAAAAACCATACTAAGGAAATTTCCCCCACAATGGGGGAGATACAAGGAGGTGTCGGAGAAGTTAGTTTGACACATTTCATGTAGATCTAATAAAAATGCCATATAGAAAAGGATTCAACTATCTATTAGTGTTCATCGATAGGTTCAGCAAATATCCATTCGCTTATCCCTTGAAACAGGCTACTGTAGATTCCGTACTGCATGTTTTGGTAAGCGAAATATTTCCATTCTGTGGGTTATAAAAAGATTTGTATCGGATAGCGGAACTCAATTTACTGCCAAATTCTTCTGTGATGTCAGCAACCTGCTCGGTATTGATAATATTGTTACGTGGCACCAAAGTGCATCCCAAATAGGTAACGACTTTGTGAAAAATTAAACTACGGCAACTAATAATAAGCCTAAGATGCATGATAAACGATTGTAAAAACGAGGGCTTAGAGTGGCCTGAAATTCTCCCATTCGCGCTGTATTGTTTGAGGATCTAGTCCTTTGTGAACGGAGAGGGAGTAACGCCTAGGATCTTGATGTTCGGCCAGAATTTATCTGTCCCAGGTGGTCTCTTGAAAAAGAAACCACTCAATGCCGCAATCAGTCAGAGTGCCTACCTGAAGAAATTAGTGGCTTTAATGCAAAGGCCTTTGGCGCCTCAAGTTATATACAAAAATAAGCATATATTTGTTCCAAAAGATCTGCATAGAGCTAAATTTGTTCAGGTGAAATCTAACAGGTAATAATGTGGGGTAAATGAGAAGAAAGGTATTCGGGTCCATATAGGGTCTTACGAATAACTAAAAAATAATTTAGATAATACAAAAAAAATGGAAAGAACAACTGTAGAGAATTTGAGAAATATAAGGGTTTATCATAGTATAAATAGCGAGGACAATGGTAACAAGGAGAAGGGTAGAATCGAGTAACAAAAAAAATTGTTTATAATGCTTTCTTCTTGCTCGTGGGGGCATGAGTGGGTTTCCTTAATAGTAGTAGTATTAACCATTTCTTATGTGAGTAATTGGTGTGGGTGATATTGTTGTGATCTTATTCCTTCCTGTCAAAAAAAAATTCTTCTTTTTCCCTCAATTAACTGACTCTTGACGATATTTATTAAAAAAAAAAAGAAAGGAAAAAATATATACTTTTTACTATTATGAACGAGTGTTTACAATTTCCTGGCTATCAAAATTATGGTGGAAGGGTTAATTGAATAAAGTGAAGGTGGTATAATACTGTATAATGGAGGTTATGAAATCGCGAATGTTGTAATTGTAGAGATTAAGGAATTACGATTGTTTACAAAGTATCGGTTCATTACCCAAAATAAAAAAGAGAGAGAGAGAGAGAGAAAACTTTTTTTATATATATTTTGTTATGGTCCTGTCACTCTGATTGAGGGACAAAAGGGGGAATCGCATGATTCTTTCAAGTGATTCTCACTCTGGAATCACCAATTGTAGAGGTCGAATTTACGGGAGAGAGATTTTTAAACGGTTTTTTTGACGCTGAGAGGCAGTCTGTTCTCGCGCATAATAAAGAGAGGGTGCGTTTAGAATTGGTTAGCATTACGGAAACCGATTGCTTTAAAATGACTGTGCAATAATCTATATTAAATTTTAACGATAATTGCTATTAATTGTGACAATATACAATAAATTGATACAGTGTAACACTCATGTTAATTTTAAATGCGAATTACACTGGTCAACAGTGAAAAACTTTCCGAATTCAAAATTGTTATTTCCTAATCATTTCAACATGGAGAAAACGAAAATGACCTTGAAAATTTCGAATTAGCTCGTCGTTTCCAGATATTGCCACTTACGAAATTTGGCGGTTGGTTTGGAATATTTCTGTGACGAATCATAATTGGTACTTTATTATTAGGAATAGAAGCACATAATAGTTATGATTAATGTAATATATTAAAAGAATTTATGTAAAGTAATGAAATACATATATTACCTTTTAATACACAATGTAAATATATAACCCTTCGGTATATGGTGAGGCATGGCAACGTTACAAATGTACAGACAGCAATTGGGAACCTACAGTTAGTTGGTCGTCTGTGCTAACATGTGGAATGCTGTGTATTTTATATATAAAAAATATCGATATATCGATATATATATATTATATATAGTAATAATATATATAGAGTTATCTTGTATATAAACAT
This sequence comes from Trachelipus rathkii, assembly GCA_015478945.1. Lineage (NCBI taxonomy): Eukaryota > Metazoa > Arthropoda > Malacostraca > Isopoda > Trachelipodidae > Trachelipus > Trachelipus rathkii. The sequence goes on from JABUQX010088841.1 coordinate 10,867, forward strand.
GTGGAATGCTGTGTATTTTCTTGTTATATATATATATATATATATATATTTCAGAAATAACATTCAGTTTAGTGATATCAATTTTGAGATTTAAAATAACGAGAATGCCACGGCATTGTAAAAATTCGGCGGACAGTTTCTGTTACGTGTGTGGTCTGGTTACTTTTTCTGACCAAAAACGTCGGATTACTCCAATCATAAAGGCTGCATATCGCGCATATTTCGGTATCCAGTTAGGAGACCAGGACAAGCACTGGGCTCCGCACATTGTCTGCAATACATGTGCTGTGCGCCTACGCGGATGGATGAACAAAACAATACATTCTATGCCTTTTGCCATTCCAATGATTTGGAGGGAGCCCTCAAATCATGTAAACGATTGCTATTTCTGCATGATACCTCCCGTCAGTCATGGCATGTCAAGAAAAAAAAGGCGACTGTAAAGTACCCTAAAATCCCGTCAGCCATCCTACCAGTACCCCATGCAGACGGTTTGCCCATACCAATTTCTCCAGTACACTACATATTGATTTTTTTGTTAGATTGAGGATTGTGGAAGTGAGGAACCACCTTGTCCTTCCTCATCAAATGATCCTGATTTTGTGATTGACACTCAAGAATCTTGTCAGCCAAAATTGTTTTGTCAAGCTGGATTAAATGATTTAATTCGAGACCTAGACCTACCTAAAGTCAAATCAGAGCTTTTGGCATCAAGGCTTCAAGAAAGGAATCTCCTACTACCTAATGTTAATGTATCCACATACAGGAATCGCCAACACGATCTGAATCAATACTTTCGAAATGAAAATTCTCTTGTTGCCTGTTGTGATGTGCCTGGTTTGATGAATGCTTTGCATTTAGAATACAAGCCAGAAGACTGGAGACTATTCATAGATTCTTCTAAGATAAGTTTAAAAGCTGTATTGCTACATAATGGCAATTCTCTTCCTTCAATTCCTATTGGACATTCTGTGCATATGAAAGAAACGTATGCAAATATGAAAACACTTCTTATTGCAATTAAATACACCGACCATCGCTGGTACCTCTGTGGAGACTTGAAGGTCATTGCAATACTGCTGGGCATGCAATTGGGATACACCAAGTACTGCTGTTTCCTCTGTAACTGGGATAGTCGGGATAGGTCTTTTCATTACAAACGTAAGGTCTGGCCAGCTAGGGAAAATCTCTTGCCAGGTGAGAAAAATGTCCAGCATCCTCCTCTGGTAGACAGAAACAAAATTCTTTTGCCACCTTTACACATCAAACTTGGACTCATGAAAAACTTTGTGAAGGGAATGTACCAGGATGGAGAAGGTTTTAAATACCTCAGAAAACAATTTCCAAAACTTAGTGATGCTTAAGTTAAAGAAGGCATCTTCGTTGAGCCGGAAATTCGTAAACTTCTTAAGAATATTAACTTTGAGCTAGTTCTTGCTGGCCATGAGAAAGCAGCATGGAAAGCATTTAAAGATGTTGTTCATGGCTTCCTAGGAAATCGTAGGGTTGATAACTACGTTGATATTGTGGATACACTTCTAGAAACGTATCGTCAATTAGGGTGCAACATGTCACTCAAGATCCATTTCCTACATTCTCACCTGGACTTCTTCCCTGACAATTGTGGCGCCGTG